>JXSR01S024158.1:64228-75333 GCA_000969725.1 Ophiothrix spiculata | reverse complement strand
ATGGTTTGTGATGTAAACAAGACATCAAAATCGGCTGTAACTTGTGATTGACTTCAAATCGTGACTTGAAAATTAGACTAAATAAATGTAATGTATATTCTTGTTATCATCAGTTGTGATCTGGTATCGTGATACTGCTAAAAGATTATAATATGACGGGACTTTTTGTTTGTCGGCCCATGAAAATGGTGTTGTGAGTATCATGTGAAACGCATCAAATGCCGCTTCGTCTATAGGAGCTTGTTTATGAAATAGGAAAGTTTTCCTTTAATATGTTTTATATGTGAATGCTTGTAAAGAAGATTTCAATTTAGTTTCACAAAATTAAGGAACCTCTCATTTCAGTTGAATATAGGCAGAAATAGTAAACCTGGCTCACACTGTGACGAAATTCACGATGGAGTAACGAATGTGAAACACGGGCGTAAATCAGTGACTGTTGACTACGGCGGTCTGCGATGGCTATAGTATATAGTGAATCAGTTAGTATCTTAACGGTATAACAAACGAAACTTGAAATCCATTGCTTTACATCACTTGCTGTTACTTCATATTCGTCATGGTGTAAGCCTGTCGTAACTCCGATTATTAAACGCCAAAGAAAACCGAAGTGTTCGGAGGAAATCATCCGAAATGTTAGAACAAACGGCACATTGAGCTGATATAGGCGATCGAACCCAGCTGCAGCTTTTACAAGCAGTGCTGCGACCACATAATCACCAAGATCAATGCTGACCTCGCCGAGTCCTGTACTCAGTCGTAAAGGTGTATTTACACTATGACGATTTAGGGGCAACGACAAGTAACGGAGAACTGCGGATTGCAGTTTTGAATTCTCCACCAGTCATGTTAGTTAAAGTCAGTTAACGCTCACAAAATACTCTAGCCACGCACACTATCGTTACTATCAGTCATTTTCAGTTGCAAGTCATTTAGTTGCAAATCCGTTACCCTCCGTCAAGACAAGTCGTCACAGTGTAAACGCACCTTACGAATCTATGATTTAGCAGTGTTCCCGCTAAAACTGAACTGTGGTGTTTTGCTTATCCCAAGGAATTGTTATAGGAGAATACGGATACGCCGCCATCTTGTGTCGCTCATGAAGCAGTGTGTACCTCCGGAAATATTCGGAGTTTGGCCTGATATCCAGGCAGATCGCATAAATCTTCACTTGACGCATATACAGCGTGTGCATTTTGTTTCACGCGCAAACCGTGTCTGCGTTTCAAGTAGCGTGTATTGCGACTTGCTCTGATCAAAGTACGACAAATTTTCCGCTAATCCGTTGCGAAGACTCTCGAAAAGAGGCACGTACGCGGAGCCGTAAAATGCCGAAGGAACAATAACTCAACCTCCATTAACGACAATCCAAGATGGCTGCCGTCCAATAGGATTTACACGGCGTTGAAATCAAAATGACGGAGAGTACCGGTGTAATGAGACTGAGTGTCCCCCATAACCAGGAGTCCGGGTCTAATTGAACTACATTGAATAAGTCGCAATCGATGATTTATCGATCGCACATGTACAAGTACGTTCTACACAATTTAATATAGCTAGGACATTTTAAGTCACACGGACGCTGTATTTCATTACACCGGTTCCCCTTTTTAAATTCCTTGGCTGATCCACAATTGTCAGTAAATTGCTGTACTTACATCTCAGATAAGCTGTTTCGTAGAGAAATAACGACTGCACGTCTGTTTGGCAGATTCCTTTTCCTCCAGGAACACTGGTATAACACGCAATATTGGTCGTGTTTGTGATCCCGTAAGAATTGTGATGCTTATATTGTTTATTCATTGACATCTCCGTTATGGATATCTTTTCCACTTCAATTCCTCCTGCCTTGGGTGTTTTTTTCTTTTCTTCAAAATATTCAGTGAACCTTTTTGTTATAGTTCTATCCATTTTGTAGTAGTCAATCTCTCCCAACAGGAAATCTTCACCAAGTAATTCTGGATTACCAACTATCTTGCCGTAGCGGGCGTAATCCAATAGCATTTGAAATGATTCGGGGTTTCGGTCAATTCTATATATACCATCAGGGGGAGGCTCCACCTCTTCGGAATCAGGGTCCAATAAGAGAGCCAGGAATGGACTTTTCAACCGGTCAACAGTATCACGAGTTGTTTCTATCATGGCGCCACCAATGTTAAATTTGAGCCATCTGTTTTTATCGATAAGTTCTTCGGCGGGGAGATGGTCTGTGTCTGTTGGTAGTTCAACGGCACTTCCGGCTACCGATCTGCCTCCATTTGGAATATCTAATAAGAGTAAAAGCAAGAAATTTTATTTAAACAAGTCATTTGCCAAGACAAGCAAAAGATACCTGATAATCCTTAACCAGATACATACACCTGATATGAAAATACCACTCTTGCCAGACTGGATTCGAACCGGGACCGCATCCTGAGCTCAAAGCTCAGCAAACCACTGGCCAATTTCTGCCTCGTTAATTAACTACTCGGCTGTCTGTGAAGTTTTTCATTTATTTCTAATTTATCAGCATATTGATATTTTGAAAATTGACTTTGCTAAGGGTTCACCCTTTTATTAAGTCTCTGTCATTTTTAACGAGTTATGTACGGTATAATGGTCTAGATTCAATATGAGCAGTGAAACTATATACAATGATGAATAACTGTGCAAAGTAATTTATGTACATCCCTGTCTTGCAAAGTTACTTATTTCATTTCAGCAATGGTAGTGTAACCATGATTTCCTATTATAATTTGAGTCAAATTTCAATGAAAAATTTATTCGGAAATGTTTTTTAACTCCAGCCGAAATTAGAAGGACGCAGCGAAATGAAAATATGTTATTTGGTCGCCAGTTTGAAAAGAATGAAAGTATTATGGTGTATCGAATTTTGGTACGAACATGTTAAATTATTGTGGTTAATTACCTCCTTCTGTATCAAGAGAAGTGATATGCACTGATGAAAGTGTGGGGTACCTTTGGCAGTTAAGTCTTAAACTTATTAAGTAATGTTATCCATATGCCTTGATGAAAGTGTGGGGTACCTTTGGCAGTTAACATGGTTAAGTCTTAAACTTATCAAGGAATGTTATCCATATGCCTTGATGAAAGTGCGGGGTACCTTTGGCAGTTAATGTTATTCATATGCCCTGATGAAAGTGTGGGGTACCTTTTGGCAGTTAAGCCTTAAACTTATTAAGGAATGAAATCAATATGCCCTGATGAAAGTGTGGGGTACCTTTTGGCAGTTAAGTCTTAAACTTATCAAGGAATGTTATCCATATGCCTCACTGATATGCCTTGATGAAAGTGTGGGGTACCTTTGGTAGTTAACATGGTTAAGTCTTAAACTTATCAAGGACTGTTATTCATATGCCCTGATGAAAGTGCGGGGTACCTTTTGGCAGTTAAGCCTTAAACTTATTAAAGAATGTTATTCATATGCCCTGGTGAAAGTGTGGGGTACCTTTGGCAGTTAAGTCTTTAACTTATTAAGGAATGATATCAATATGCCCTGATGAAAGTGTGGGGTACCTTTGGCAGTTAAGTCTTAAACTTATCAAAGAAATTTTATCCATATGCCTCACTGATATGCCTTGATGAAAGTGTGGGGTACCTTTGGCAGTTAACATGGTTAAGTCTTAAACTTATCAAGGACTGTTATTCATATGCCCTGATGAAAGTGTGGGGTACCGTTGGCAGTTAAGCCTTAAACTTATTAAAGAATGTTATTCATATGCCCTGGTGAAAGTGTGGGGTACCTTTGGCAGTTAAGTCTTAAACTTATTAAGGAATGTTATTCATATGCCCTGGTGAAAGTGTGTGGTACCTTTGGCAGTTAAGCCTTAAACTTATTAAGGAATATTACTCATATGCCCTGATGAAAGTGTGGGGTACCGTTTGCAGTAAAATCTGAAACTAATTAAGGAATGTTATTCATACATGTATAATTTTTAAAATAACAATACTGATTCAAAAAAAAATAACATACTTGGTTTCCACGATGTAAGCAGCTTTCTGGCCTGAATCGGATTTAGTTTCGTCTTCTCCAAATCTTCTTTCTCAATTAATTCCAAGTCTTCTATAGTCTCAACCCCCATCTGAAGTAGCTTTTCTGTAACATGGTGAAGATCTTTTCTTCCTAAAGATGGAAGTATGTTCTTGATGTGTTCTTTGAGATACCCCATTGATATAGTATCTCCTTCAGGAGTTAATGGGCTATAAGGAGGAGTAGACCCCACTCTTAAATGAGAGGAAGATGTTCTTGGAGGCGTTTCCTGAAAGCTCACTGGCGTTATGTTCTGTTTTGAAGAGTTGTTAGGTGTTATGGATCGTCGATCCATCACTTTGACTGATTTTGTTGATGCTATTCGGGTACCTTCTTCATAATCTTCTTTATCTTTGAGTTCCTTTACAAGATGTCGTGGCCCAGGCCTAATGGGATTGTGATCAGACACATCTTCCCCTTCTTCATTATCAGATTTCTTTAAGTTAGTAGAGGAGATAGACTTCTTCAATAAAGTTAACGATTTTGGATCCACAGGTTCCTCATCACCGCTTACGAGTATGTTATTATTTGTTGAATAATTATTATTTTCATCCGTTTCAGTTTTAGAATTATTTACTTTATCTGTAAGCACTAAATGTTCCTTCGCTGCTTCTAGAAGAATCATCAAAGTCTTCATTTGAGGATCTTGAGCGAGTATTGATGATTTATCCTTTGAATCTCTTGTTTTCACTCTAGATTGTAACGGGCTGGCAGATCGTATTCTTATCGTGGATTTTGTTCTTTGTTTAGCGTAATCTCGTGTTGGATCATCGCTGTATTCCTCGCTACTACCACTCGAGTATCTTCTACGTCTGCTTCTGGATTTAGTAGATGCTTTGGACATTCTCGCCGATTGGATTCGTATTGTTGACTTTGTCCTTTGTTTGGAGTATTCGCGAGCTGCTCTGGGCACGGACCCTTTATAATAGTCCTCACTACTCTCCATTGAATAGTCCCGATCTTTGCTTCTACTTCTACTTCTGTGTCGGGAATAAGATCGAGATTCAGAACGAGGACTTTCCATCCAAGCATTGTCTTTTCTTCTTCGAGCAGGTGGTTCGGATTTCCTACTAAAGCTTACAAACGATTTCTGGCGTGCATTGTCTGTAATTCCGTCATCGCTTTGTATAGGCGATTCACTATCATAATCGACTCGCATTTGTGTTGGTTGAGATTTCTGTCGAACAGGTATTCTACTCACTCGACGTTGTATAGGTTTCTGCGCTTTTCTTATGTTGCTGTCCGTCTTTAAAATGCTCTTCTTAGATTTGCCTTGCTTGATGATATCTTCATCCTCTCCGCTGCTTTTTGTGGAGTGTTTTGTCTTGGTTTTACGCCTTGTCTGTTTTGATTTAACTGATACAAGATCTGGATTCGTCTTGATGTTTGCCGAGTTTGCAAAGGCAGCTTGGTTGAATATTGGATCGTCCCTATAATCACTGTCATCATCAGCTTCCTGTTGATCTTGAAGGAATGGTTTTGCTGTAAAAGGTGCTTTCTTATCAATCTTCTTTGGAATGCTGAATATGTTATACACGTCTTCATTGTCTTCTATTGACGACACACCATCGTGGTCAGAGGCCTTTTGATTTACTTGATGATGGGCAGAATTTGTTTTCAGAATAGACTTGATTGGTTTCTTTGTCCTTGGCAGAGAAGCGGATTCATCTGGTTTCGTCAGGTTTGCTTGCTCCCGTCTCGTATTCCTTTGCAAATACCTTTCGTCACTTAAGTCAAACTCATTTCGGATCAGTGGAGGTGTTTCTTGCCACGGTAGTTTAGATATTGATTTTGACTTCACTTTAGTTTTTGATTCTTCCTTTTTCTGTTTTGGCAATTGTTGAGCGGGCATATTGGTTTCATATTGATCTTTTTTATTGTTATCATCATCCGTAAATCTGGTCAAAAATATTTCTTTCTGATCACCCACTTCGTCTTCGCTATCCGAAAATTCTTCTGGATTACCAATGCTTGATTGGCGGTCCTCAGGTTTCTTATAAGGATTAGTGGATAATCGTGACACAGTGTTCCTCAAGTGGTTAAGATCGGATTCCTCCTTGTCTTCTTTGTTCTCATCCACAGGAGTGTAGGTTAGTGGATATTGGAACAGACTTGGATCATCAAAGGATCTCTTCTGCGAGCGTCCAGATGTAGTGCCACTTCTCCGTGGTCTTCCAGAAGCTGCTGCACTTCTACGGGGTCTGGCAGATGCAATTGGTCTACCACCGACACTTGATCGCACTCGAGATGTAACACTGTTGAAATCATGATCTCCAGGATTGCTTCGTCCAAATTCGGTGTACATATTTTGTCCTGTTGTTTGGGAATTTTCAACCTGCTTTTTAGATTTTTCCTTAGCGGCTTCTTCTGCTCTTTGTTTTAGTAGCTCTAATGTCACGACCTCACCTTCTTCACCGTCAATAAACTCCGATAGCTCATCACTGTAATCATCTTTCAGATTATTTTCCATCGGTTTCTTGTGTTTCTCAGGTGTTTTGACTCTCATTGAAGATACCTTTTCCCTTTTTATTTTAGCAGACGACGGCTTATCTTCAAGTTTTTGTTTTACCGAAGTTGATTTAGTTTCATTTTCACCCTCTACATGTTCTTTGCTTGTTTTATCCTCAGTAATTTTCTTTGAGTATTTTAAATTATCATTTTCGTCAAGATTCAAAACTGATGTTTTATCCAAGTCTTTCTTTTCGGTTTCGTCTGTTTGATCTGTGTTTCTCTTTTCATTTTCTTTCCTTTTTGTTTCATCGAAATGCTTCGAAGCCCAATCTTTCTTCGCTGCCGATATTGCTGCTTTTGTGGACGACTGTTTACTGTGACTTGATTGACTTGGACTAACAGATTTACGTCTCTGCTCTGAGGTTGCAGGGGATCTTTGCCTTAATGATTCCTTGGAATCGTGTAATGTTTCATGTGTCAGAGTTGATTTTAAGATATTAGAATCTTGCTTCGATTTCTTCTTTTCTCCTGATTTTGACATTACTATATCTGCAGAATTTTCTTCTGATGTTTTGGATGGCTTCTTTGAATCATCTGATGGAGTTCTTACCTTTGCTTCAACAATAGATTCTTTGTCACTATCTAATGGTGATTTTAGTTGACGGCCTTTTGAAGGTTTCGTAGAATCTGTAGTGTCAGGTTTAGAGTTTGCTGAAACTTCCCTTTTATAAACAGCAGATTGTTTTTCATCCTCTAATGGTGATTTTAGTTGACTGTCTTTTGAAGGTTTCGTAGAATCTGCAGTGTCAGGTTTAGAGTTTGCTGAAACTTCCCTTTTAACAACAGCAAATTGTTTTTCATCATCTAATGGTGATTTTAGTTGACGGTCTTTTGAAGGTTTCGTAGAATCTGCACTGTGAGGTTTAGAGTTTGATGAATCTTCCTTTTTCACATCGTAAGGCGTTTTGATTTGTGTTGGTGATTTCCCAATACGTGATTTCGACTCAGAATCTGCTGATGTTGGTTTCGAAACTGTAGTTGCTGAAAATTTTCTATTCCTTTTCACTGGGGATTGTAATTGTTTTTCTGAAGTATCGTTTGGTATTTCAATGTCCGCTGAGTTTGGTTTTGTAATTGATTTGACCGGAGATTTTCTGTTCGCGTCAGATATTTTAGATTTCTCTGAGGCAGATTTAGTTCTAGATTCGGCTAATGAGTGTGTCCTATCCAGTTTAGTCTTTGAGACATTTGATTCAGCCGAGAGAGGTCTTGTAACTTTTGCTTGTGGTGACATTTTATCCTCAGCAATCGGTGATTTTGTATGTTTCTGTGATGGTGTCTTTGATACATCTGAAGCCGCTGAAGTTGGTTTGGTGTCTAATGGGTTCGAATCCTTTCTATCCAAATCTGGTTTCTTTGCCGAAACACTTTTCAATAATTTTGAGTCTGCAGTGTTGGGTTTGGAACCTGTTCCACTCGGAGATTTTCTATCAATATCACCAGGTGATTTGGAATTTTTAGGAGATTGTAATTTTTCTGGAGGTGACAATGTTTTCGACTGTCTGTCATTTTCGGAGGGTATTTCTTTTGAAGATTTCTGTCTTTCAGTCTCTTGTTGCCTATCTTCGTGTTTTTTATGTACTTCCTCAGACGGGATTATTTTCGAAGATGCCCCGTTTCTGCTTGATGCAGGGGATCTGTTCGACTCCTTTTTCTTTTCATCAGGCGTGGTTATCTTCACTACTCCTTCTTTGTCTGGCGTCGATGTGACAGCTTTTACTGCAATGGAAGCTTCATTGACTTTCCCTTTTCCCTTCTCCTTTGGTTCGATAATTTCTGACTTGTCTCCCGGCTCTAGAGTATTTGTATCAGAAGTGGGTGTGATCTCTCTAGACATTTCTTTCACAGGTTCTTGTGATTTTGCATCTGATTTATTTGATGTTTTAGTTGAAGGTCGTGTATCTGAATTATCTAAGGTAACTGTGGTTTCAGCTTTTCTGATATTGTCGTCTTTCTTTTCCATTATTTCGGATATTTTGTCATCTGTGTGAGCCGAATCCTCGTGGGTCTCACTTTTATCATACTTTTTTCTTCTTTCTTTATCCCCTGGTTCTGAGTGTGACTTGGATTTTCTCTCTTTTTCTGTTGACATTTTAACTACTTCATCTTCTTTCTTTGGTTCATGATCCTTATCTTTATCTTTTGAAATGGAAGTTTCTGACTTTTTAGATTTAGATTTATTTGTACCATCATCATTTCTGTCTGATGCTTTTGGTTTTCTGTTCTTAGATTTCTTTGTTTCCTTGGCTTTCTCTTCAGATCTCTTCTCTTTTCCCTTTACAGTTGAGTCGGTTCCATCTTTTTCTGACACATCTGTTTTCTGTTTTTTCTCCCGTTCACGCTTTGCTTTCGTCTCTGACTGACGTTCTTGCATGTTATCATCTTTAGCATCTCGCGTTTCTGATACCTTATTATCTGCTTTTTGCTTGCGTTTAGTCTTTTTACCGTCTTCATTAATTTTATCCAATTTCTTGGTTTCTCGCTTATTTTCCACCTCTTCATTGGACTCTTCTGTTATATGTAACTTCAGATTTTCGTCCGATTTCGAATACCACTTTGACCGAGGTGGGGTTTTTGGTACGTTGATGACACTCTCATCATCGCTACTTGAATAATGTGGAATTTGTTCTCTCCACTCTTTCGTATTCAATCTTGCCAAAATTGACTTTCGTAGCAAATCCGATTTTCCCGCCTTTTCCCGCGTTGGGGACCCATTGGCAGATGATTTCGCTGAGCCGCCTTGCGCAGGTGAGCTGTGATTTTCTTTTACATTGTTCTTACTTCGCTCGTTTGTTTTTCCATCCTGAGCATCAACCGTTTCTGTGTCATCATTGGCGGCTGTTTCAGCCTTGTCCTGTCTATTTTTATCTGAAGCCCTCTTCCTTCTTCTTTTTTCACTAGGTTCATCGTCACGTTTCGTTGTGTCTGTCTTTTCTTTGTCATTTATTTCACGCGTATTTTGGGGGTCATCTGATTCATCTATTTCCGGATCACGTTTAGACTTCCGCTTCCGGTCTTTATCCTTATCTCTTCTCCTACGTTCCTTGTCTCGTTTCCTACCCTCTTTGTCACTGCGTGTTTTATCTTTGTTGTCCGTTTTGGCTTCGTCAATTTCCTCTTTCCCGTCTTTGCGTGATTTTGATTCTTTGTCGTTTTTAGGTTTACGTGATTCTTGAATAGCGGTTTCATCGACTGGTTTAGGTGGTACTTCATCTTTGGGCTTTTCAGAAATATTGGTTTTATTATTGACGGGGTCATTGGAAAACGTGGGCTTCATTTTCTCTGGTGTAGCTGTCACTCTCAAATGTTTTAATTCTTCCATTTCAACATCAAGATCACTGAAAATATTTGTAGATGACTGTCTTGAAGTTGCTCTTGAAATCTTCTCCCTGTTATTTTTGATCTGGGGTTTACTTGATTCCTTTTCCGATGCATCGATGGGTGTTTTCGTTTTGGGGCTTTTGACACTCTCCTTCTCCATTGCTACATCACGGGCAACAATTTCTTCCGTATGACTTTTATCTTTGTTAGTTGCGTCAGTCGTGTTCTGTTTTTCTGTGTTTAGTGTTGTGTCACCCATGTCTTTTGATGAGGTTTGACTAGTAGCAGGTGAAGGCGGTAGTGGTTGCTTTGCCGCAGCTGATGTACTAATTGACTTTTTATTGACAGAATCATCAGGCAGTGGAGAGTCATCGACAACGGGAGAGGATGGTAATGACAGATTTGCTGCAGCAGATGTAACTGACATGGTTTGTTTGACGTCATTTCGAGATGGACCAGTAGCAGATGGAGCGGGAGACTCTGGTAATTCCAAGTTAATGGCAGCAGATGGTGGATGAAACATACCTGGCTCATTAGGTGATGTGTGGTTCCCAATATTTGAAGATGCCGGCGATTCAGTACTCTTTTTTAATGAAGAGGATTCTTCGTCGTTGTTAGAGGCGTTAACAGATGGAGAAGACGGCAATGATAAGTTAGCAGCCACTGATGGAGCAACCAAAGTGTCTGCTTCACCATCTTGCATTTCTTTAGAGCCATTATCGGAAGGTGACGGAGGTAATTCTTGGTTAGCTGCGACTGATGGTGTCTTGCCAACAGGCGATGTTGTGTTAGTAGTGCGAGATGGTGGTAACGGTAAATTTACTGCTGAAGAAACTGCAGTTTCCTTTTCGGAAATGGTTTGTGGGGATTGCACATTGTTTGGTTCAGATGGTGATGCTTTGTTATTGTTGTTATTGTTCGAAGCTGGGGTTAATTGCGATTGTGTCCCGTTGATTTCATCGGCTGGTGATACACCTTGGGTAGTTACAGATGGCGGTAACTCTAAGTTTGCAGCAGCTGATGGCGGGGACATTATGTTCTCAGAGTTTATTTGCGGTTCATTAGTAGTGGCACGAGAAGATGGTAATTCTAAATTTGCGGCTGCTGATGGCGGGGACATTATGTTTGTAGAGTTTATTTGCGGTTCGTTAGTAGTGGCACGAGAAGATGGTAATTCTAAATTTGCGGCTGCCGATGATGGAGACACGATGTTCGCAGAGTTAGTTTGCGGTTCATTAGTAGT
>JXSR01S024158.1:5337-25528 GCA_000969725.1 Ophiothrix spiculata | reverse complement strand
ACCTTTCAAGACAAATTAAAATTTCCCAAAACAAATAAAGTTGAAAATTTTGTGAATGTCCCTAACAGTCATGTATTTTGGTGCTAAAATGGGACCCGGGGAAGTTTTGTGAAAAACTACTCCATTTCACATTTTCAGCGGCACATCCCCATATGTGTTATAGCCTATAGGCCTATATCTGAGTACCCCCCTCCCCCGGGTTCCAACCTGGGTACATCATTGACATTGCTGTAAAAATACCGGCATGTTTCATAACTCACCAGTTAACACTCACACTGAATGCACCATCTGGAAATATGTCATTCGCACATCCATGTTTATGATTTACAGATCAATTAAGCTTATTCTTGTACATGTCCAATGATGTCAGATGTGATATTGTCAATGAGCTCAGCAGTTGTAATGACAGTTTGCCTGACAGTTGAGTTGCAACATTCTCATCATGCTCACACACAACCAAATGCCCACCATAAACAGGTTACAACTTACAATGCCAAATGATTGTCACTTTTCGATCGCATCATCGGCCGGCCGTCCCATCATCGCATCCACGGCACCAGGGTTTGTAGCTCGATCACCCGAGGATTTTCCTGCGAGGCTGCGATATTACGAAATGACAATTTCCGATTTATGAATATCAATTTCCATACGTAATTGCATTGCAAAGTTTGACGAAATTATTTTGGGGTTACGTGCTGCCAGTGCGCAAGCGTACTTTCAATTAAACAACAAGTACACGTCAAAAAAACAATGTAAGGTGCCGTATCATCGAGGTCGAGTGCCGTAAACGCGATGCCGGCAAGATCGATGATACGGCACTCCCGTGTGCCGTATCATCGATGATACGGCATTCGCATGCCGTATCATCGATGATACGGTATAATGAAATGCCGTATCATCGATGATACGGAAAGATCGCATCCACGGCGTAACATAGTTAGGCTAGTACCTTGGTCAAGCTCAACCAGTGGCGTAACTAGACTTTGAAATGAGGGGGCGAGAAGGGGCAGACATGTTTCCAAGGGGGGCGAGAACAAAGCAAAATTAGGTGTTCTCCATAGACCGTGAACAAAGTCAAATTTCATCTCAGTGGCCCCCCTCTGGTTACACCACTGAGCTCAACCACTTGAGGACACAAATTCAAGCTCTTCAAGAAAAGAATGCAAAAGGGTTTGAAAAAATAAAAGGCGTACCTATGATTACTGTCCCATAAGAGTAAAGCGAGCAGTGGGCGTCGCATAGTCCTATTAGATGGACTGAAGGGGTCCACTCGCCAGTCCGACGACTCGCTAGTCCGAAGGCTCGCTAGTCCGAAATGTTATTCAATAGGGAAAATATAACCTTGAAAAGGCTCGCTAGTCCGAAAAAACAGCTCGCTAGTCCGACAGCTCGCTAGTCCGACAGCTCGCTAGTCCGACAGCTCGCTAGTCCGACTATAAAAATAGGCTCGGCAGTCCGAATTTTAAAAGCAACTCGTTAGTCCGAATGTTAAAATTGAAATATGCACACATTTTGTCATATTCGGACTAGCGACCTGCTTATAAAATTCGGACTAGCGAGCCCTTTTCAGAATTCGGACTAGCGAGCCTATTTTGAAATTCGGACTAGCGAGCCTATTTTGAAATTCGGACTAGCGAGCCTATTTTAAGATTCGGACTAGCGAGTTGTTATTTAAATTCGGACAGGCGAGTCGTTTTCACCATTCGGACTAGCGAGCCTTTATCATTTTTCGGACTGGCGAGCCTAAATTAAAATTCGGACACTATAGCAAGCCGTTGGGACTAGCGAGCTTTCAGACTAGCGAGCTGTCCCCAGACTAAACACTGCTCGCAAGCTGTTCTACGATCGTTGTGACCAAGCTATAAGTAAAGCGTACGAAATAGGGCCAACAAGGGATGGTTTATTTTTGCAAATTTGGACTAACGAACACTTTCGGACTGGCAAATCTTATTTCATTTTAGACTAGCGGTCATAAAATGAAAAAAGGTTCGCTATACATATGCATCAAATTCTACCCCAATTTTTTACCTTTCCAAGGGCCCAGGCCTAAACCGAGGGCCCCATACACACCCATTCCAATGATTTTTAAGTGTCTGTGACTGCTAACGTCAAAAATGTTAACTATTTGACCTCACCCATTCTCCCCCACCCCTGAGTTGGGGGGGGGGGGTAAAAAAAATCCAAATCAATATTCATTTTTTCTTCTTTGTTCCCCCTTTTTTTGTGCTCTCATGTTCAAGGGCCCCCTTGACCTCTGGCCCGGGCCCACTTATAAATCCGGTTTCTCATTTTCAAACTAGCGGTCAGAAAATGAAAAGGGTTCACCAGTCCATAAAATAGTTTTGTTGATGAGCAAACTCAATTCCATTTCCGGACTGGCAAACCATTTTTTCATTGTCTGTCTGCCTAGTCCGAATGTTTGCTAGTCGAAAATAAAATAATGTTCGCCAGTCCGAAAAATAATCAAGTTTTGTTAATGAGCAACCCTTTTCTTTTTTTTTTTGGACAAGCGGACCATTTTTCATTTCCGGACAAGCAAACCGTTCATTTCAGGCTAACAAACGTAATTCCAATATCGGACTAACGAACCCTTTGGATTAGTGGACCTGTTTCATTTCCAGACTAGTGAACCCTATTTTAGAACTGGCAAACCTGTTTTCAAATTTGGACTGGCGAACCTTTCAAGTATAGGAAAATACACTTTCAGACTGGCAAACCTTATTTCATGTTGGACTATTATAGCGGTCACAAAATGAAAAAAGGTTCTCCAGTTCAAAATGAATTCAGGTTCGCTATTCAAAAAAATAATTACTTTTGTTCATGACCAACCCCATTTTTTCGGACTAGCTGACCTTTTTTCATTTTCAGACTAATTATAACGGACCCAATTCCATTTCCGGACTGGCGAACCTTTTTTTTTATTTTTCTGACCGCTTATCCGAAGGATCGCTAGTCTAAAATGAAATAATTTGCCAGTCCAAAAATAATTAAGTTTTGATGACGAGCAACCCAAATTTTTTTGGACTAGCAGACCCTTTTTCATTTTCTGACTGTAGTCTGGGACTAAAGGACCCTTTCATTTTCGGACTAACGGTCAGAAAATGAAAAAGGTTCACCAGTCCAAAAATGAAATGAGGTTCGCTAGTCCAAAAAATAATGGGGAATACATATTAAAAGAGAAACAATTTGATCACAAATAAATTTGTTTACCCATATCACAGGTGTATGAATTCTTGTTAAAATTTTAAATTAGAAACCATGTTTTCACACCATTTTTTGTGCCTGCGGTAAAAAACTATTATTTTCTCCAAGACTCTTCAAAATCATGGATAACTTAGGCCAAAAAAAAAAAATTCTTTGGTTGCCCTCCACAGCTTTTTACTTAGGCCAAAAAAAAAGAGAGGGTCGGTCGGTCGGGATTTTTTTTTTTTTATTATTTTTTTTTAAATACTTTTCAACGGATTGTTAGGTCGATCGGCCGCTACAGCCTTCACAACTTCCCCCGCGACATCCAAATCAAAACAATCAAAGACTTCTTGTAGTGATTTGGGACATCCTAAACATTTTGAGGGTTGAATATCGAAAAAAGCACAAATGTAACATTTTTTTTGTAGTTTTCTGCATATTTTTTAGGAAAAAAAAATATTTTTCAATAAAAAAAAGTTTGGGTCGGGCTGAAAAACAGGGTCGGTCGGTGGAGGGCAACCAAACAATTTTTTTTTTTTGGCCTTATGGTAGGTTAGCCTTTATCATATGATAATTATATTACAATAAACATGTTCTACTGATTCATGCAAAAAAAAAGTAAAAAATTAGTGGGAAGAATCTAGGCCAGTCCCTTTAATACAGCATCAGTGTGACTGGGCGTCCTAGCTACGAATCATTTGTGTAGAACGTGCTTGTACACCATTGATTGTGGCTTATTCTCTGTAGTTCAATTAGACCAGGGGCCGATTTCACTAACATTTAGCGATTGTCACTAACCCAGATTTGATCCAACTCCAAAAATGATCGCTAAATAGAGGGTATTTTTAACAATTTAGCATTGAATCATTTTTGGATTTTAAGCGATCAAAACAGGGTTAGCAACCATCGCTAAATGTTAATAGTGAAATCGGCCCCCAGACTCCTAGTTATGGGGGACACTCAATCTCATTACACCGGTTTATGCTTTCGAACTACTTTTGTATACTCTTATAGTTTGCCTGACCCTATCAAATGGAGACTGATGTAAGATGACACAAAGAAAAGCTGACATGTCTTATCTCTGAAACAGTTATTTATTAAATTTACATTCTTCATTAGTTTTTTTCACTTCTAGTATATGACATAATATTATATGTTTTTAATCTAGAATAAACATGATACATATGAAAAGAAGATACTCATACATAAGGCGACGAAAAAAAAAAGAACAAGACCTGTTTTACATCTACGGGCCCGACCGACCTAATTTGCATTTTTGGAATAATTGTTTCCTTTATTTTATAAAAGTTTGGTCAAAATTATTGATTTTTTTAAAAAATGCATCTTTTTTCCTGCTTTTTGGATGATTATGGGCAATTTCTTTTTTCAGGGGTGTGAAAGTCATGAGATAAAAAAAGCTGAAATGGTGGAAAAAATGCCAAAAACAGGCTGAAAATGAAAGAAAAAGTTGAAATTGTGACTCCTTGAAGCCATTAAAAAGCTGAACTCTCATATTCCTGTTTTTTAGAAAAAAACTTTTGACCAACCGACCCTCCTTGAAAGGCACCGACCCTCCTTGAAAGGCCCCCCCCCCCCCCATTGTCGTTAGTTGTTTTTTCTCTTTCGCCTTCATAATTTGTCACGTGTGTGTGAAAATGCCGTATCTGCAATAGATGCCATATCTTTTTTTTTCAACACCATTTCACTGAAATGTGGAAAATCCCTCTTGAACCATTTCCAAGAGCCACTGACCTAAGGCTGGACATTTTAAAGTGTGTCAAAAATGAAAGGTATTGCAGATAGCACTTTATTACACTCATATGACAGTGTAGAATTATACTAGTGCATTTCAGGATTCTGATGGCTATGTAATCTTATTTATTTAGTTATACAATAAATACATATACACTGTTATTACACAGAAATTAGCATTTTAAATATCAGTGTTAATTTAGATATTAGGCCATTTAAAAAATTGTTTGTCTCAAAGCTCTCCTACTTTGAGAAACTAATGCGAAGTGCAGTTTTATTTTTAATCTTTTTTTTAAAGATTTTTTTTCGTGCGTGACAGAAGTCGATCATGAGTGCTACTCTAAATAGAAAAGAGTTCCATATGTACTCCCTTGCTTGTCAGATACAAAGTTAATGTTTAGATTGGCCCTTTTTAAATCTAAACAGAATAAAGAACTAATTTAAATAAATTTTATATTACAAGTAAATATAAAAGGAGTTCATATGGAATTTTTTCCAATTATGAAGACTATTTTTCAAAAAAAATTAAAAACGGCAAAAATTTTTTTTTTTTGACTTATTGAAAAACTAACGCGCACACTAAAACTAATGCGCGCGGAAGCTTTGAGACAAACAATTAATTTTATTAAGCCTTATATACAATCAAATAATGACTGTTTTATATTCGTACTTTAGAACAAATATTTTCATATGGTGAGTTATTGTATCTAACTGCAGTATATGTGTATAATTAACAAGATTTCAGTGTGCTAAAAATCACACATCTCTAGTTCATTTGTGAAGGTATTAGGTTAGATATCGCACTCTGGCAAAGAGAAGGTCTGACAGTTCATTTTGAAATCTCATGAAAATATTTGTACTATTGTGTCCATAAACATTCTACTTATCAAAACATTTTGACAAACATTAATACATTATTAGTATTACAAAACACTGTGGTAAGGAGGTGCTTACATTGGAAATGGACATTATATTGATGTACTGTCCTAATTAACCCTTTTCACGCTCACTCAACAGTTAGAACCCTATTTCGGCATGTTTCTGTTCTCCAAGGCCATTTTCAACAAAAGTCTACAATTGTACAAACATTTCCTAAAGCCTTAACAGCTCTTAACACTTAATTGCATGAGGTGTTTTAAAATCACATTTGTGCAAAAAAAAAGGGGGGGGGTGTCCATATGGATTTTTATGGCTTAAAAAAAATGTTCTCTGCATTGCCTTCTTTATAAGCCAAAAATGCATGGCCTTTATCTTGATCTTGGGGAAGGTTTTTTTTTTTTTTTTTAAAGAATAGAATGTGTTAACATCTTCTTGGACCAACCAGTAAAAATTATTTATACAGATATTGCCAGTTACTAACAATAAAAATCTATCTTTTCTTTGGGGCATGGTTAAAATTATTTTCCCTCGATGATCTTAAAACCATGAATATGCCCTCAGCTTCGCTTCTGGCATATTCATGGTTTTGAGATCACCTCTGGAAAATAATTTAAACCATGCTCTTCAAAGCAGTCAAAATTTGTATACTACAATAAGTCACACTATAAAGTATAATTTGTTTTTCTCATTTTTAAATGTAAAGGTTTCCATTGACTAGACCAGAAGCTTTAGCAAAGTGGATTGCAGCAACAAACATATCTTCACCATCTATATCCCACAGAATATGTAGCAGGCATTTCACTCAGGATTGCTTTAACGAGAATGGAAGGTTATACAAGCTGCAGTACCTACATTAAACTTGTTTAATGTGACCAATGTAAGTTGATACAAATTCCCTGAGTCACATACTTTGTGATGATTTCCAGTTTTTGTTTGTTATTGGTCAGTGGAGATTGTCGAGCATGAATAAGGTTAGGTTAACACTTAAGTGACCAAGGGGGGTCCTACCACAGGTTTACCGTTTACGTGTGTAGTGCAAAAAAAAATTACACCATGCACCGCCCCACGTAATTGTCAAACTTCACACAGCGGGTCTTTCAGTGGCGAAAAAATTCAAATCGATCCAACCGTTTTCGTGCTAATTAGCATAAAGTGATTTTGTTTTGCCAATAAAATCAAAATCGAATAACTTTTTTCTAATTTTATTTTGCCAATGTAATTGTACTTGCAATGTGCAAATTTGAACAAAATTTCATGCATAAATTCAATTTTTTTCTGTATTTTGGTCTTTTTGCATGCTTTATCATTGACCAGACTTTCAACGTAATATTCATAGTTTTTACCAAACGGGGTGTTTTTAAGGGGGTCCCTAGGAACCCTTGGGCACCAACGGGTGGGAAATACCCTGGGTCACTTTAGTGTTAACGGTCAATCCAAAAAGTTAAAAATAGAATTAAATACAAGCACATGGTTTTATAATTTCTATTGTTTATTCCTACAGATAATACCATCAGCACCAGTTACATCAACGCGTCAGTTCACGCATATACCACCATGTATACCATCCTATGTACCGCACACACCAATACAATCTCAACAAAGCAGTTCATTAACCGGACCACACAGGACCCAGGTATATAAACTTTAAATTTCAATGTTTTTCAGTGGAAAAGCCAGACAGCCTATGTGCTAAAATTTTAAACAGTAGGTGCTGTACACGTGCAGTTCAGTGCTGCCAAGTCCATGTTTTTATTTGAATAATCTTGTCAGTACAATTTGATCCAACACATTAAAAATTGTGGTTTTCAACAAAATTACGAACATAAAATTACTATAAAGGTGCTGTTATTGCCGTCCCCATAGTCTGTTAAAGGGGCGTAGCTAGGGGAGGGCAAGTCGCCCCGGGCACCACATCAAGGGGGCGCCAAATCGCCACTACTTGAAAAATATTTGGACCAACAACAGTGGACATACTGCTGAAATTAGCTAATTTTTTACCTAAATTTTCTACGCGCTAAGCGCGCCCTTACGATTTTGATACTTTTCAGCATAAGCAAATATTACTGCAAAAAACACAATAAAATAAACCATTTTAGCAGGCGGGGCTGCCAGTTTCACTTCTTGCCCCGGGCGCCAGACACCCTCGCTACGCCCCTGCTAGAAATGATTTCTTTTTTTCGGCCGTAATGCAACTCAAGGTTTTTAAAGAGACACACAAAAATGATAATGTGCAAGAAAACATTTACTTTTTGAAAATATAACACAAAATTTACCAATATTGTTTTTCGACAGGTTATCCCAATAGTACCAGGTGCATCAACTCATCCATTGACATATGTACCACAGAGTGTATCGTCATATGCACAGCACTTACCAAGACAAGCTCTACACTGCATTTCGTCATATGAACCAAAAAGGGCTCAGGTATAGACCATCTGTCAAATATTTACTGTTGTGGTTGTACTGACTGCCCTCTATAATGAGTTAACCACAATTATCTAGGCGGCAAGGACATGATTTATCACTGCTCTAAAAACTACTAAATTTAGGAACTTCTAAATACAAATTTGAATACATTTCATGTGTCATTCTATTGGCGCATTAATATTTGAAATATTACAAATATCATATTTTTACATTACCTCAGAAAAAACATATGTGCCAACTTTCTTATATATGTTAATCTGAATCTGCTGGGGTTCTCACACGGGCCTATTCGTAGTAAAGTATACTTTAAGTTTTTATAAGGTACATGTACTATCTTTCTATAACAGTGAAACTACCAATCAAGATTTTTGCATTTTTATTATCATTTCGTCGTCACACACGCTCTCGGCATACGCAACCCGCAGATCTATTTTGTAGGGAATTTAATGATTCAATTTTTCGGTTGGGCCCTGAGGATAAGAATGTCAGAAGTTTTAAAGTGCACTCTTCCTCTATGCATAGACTATTGTGTTGGCTAAAATGCAATGGGGACCAAGCATTTTTTGGTCCCCATTGCTTTTTGAATGATTTGATTCAGGGTTTATTAACAATATTTGAGAAGAACTGTGCTTTCATCATGGCCATGTTTTTAAAGATTGTTGTTCTTTTGTCTTTAGTTTATACCATGCAGCCACACCTGCGGAAACAACCAAGCTGTTGACACAATTTCCACCAAGTGTACCTTTGGATGTAGGACACATACCAAGACAAACTCACCCCAACTGGTCATCTAATCAACCACAAAGAAGCAAGGTAGAAACATTTGCCTGCATCATTAATCCTAACCCTGAATTGTAAGGTGCTCCGTTTTCTAGCTTAAGTCCGACTACGTCATAGGAGGTAAAAAGCATGTTTTCACCGGAATTCGAACCCATGACCTCTGACAAGTTTCATTAATGCAGCCCTTTTGGTTCAGGAGATATGCTGCGGGTTTTAAAGAATTGTAGGCGTTGGACAGAACTTTGGAATGCCATGTCTCTTCCTGGAAAATTTTCAGGCGAGACAAGGTGGGTCAAAAGTAAAGAGCGACTTCATATTAAACCGACTCTTAATGTTTAACCATGAACAATTCATATATTAGACTCTCGGCAATGACGTAGGGGTCCAAACCTACTAAGAAGAGATTAATTTATTTATTTACTAGCTGTCAGTCAGTTACACAAGCATTTGCATGAAAATTGTGGTATTTTTGGCATGAACATTTTTATAAATCATGTTATTTGTGTCTCTAGATTATACCTGCATCAGGCACCGCTGAACCAATCCAATCGTCAAAACATGTACCACCAAGTGTTCCAGCAGATGTACCACATGTGCATAAACAAGGACACAGGACTCAGGTATAACACATTCTAAATGTAAAAAATGATCAGCAAGAAACCATGATAGAATAAAAATTTGAACATTGATTGAATTGGGCCTAAAGTAATAAAAATGGCGAGATGTCCAAGACCATTTTGTTTGTTTAGAGACATTCCTATTTGTGCAAAGACTTGCTCTGCTCATGACTATCAGCATGTTTCTATTAATTATCCTGTATTTATCCGAATAAAATTTAATCGCATAATAGCGGTGAGCGTCGAGTTTCTATTAGATACCAGTTTGTACAAAGTGAACCAGTACTGGAGTGAACTGGGTCGAGTGACCTTTACAAAATTGCCGGATAAATTAAATTTGATGACAAAGTATTGTGGGACGACTCAGTGTACAACCTGTGACTGCCATAATTTAGCAATTTTGTAATTTAATTACCGTAACGACCGATAAAATTTAGAAGCTAAACATTCTGAAAGTACGAGCAGGTTCTCCAAGTAACAAGGTCAATTTTTTGATCACATGATATTGTTGATTTCCGTTTTTTTGACGGAAAGTATGATGGCTTCAGTTTTTATTGCCATCTTGCGGCATTTCTCACCGCTATTATCCTACAAAAGCAGGAAAAATACTGGGTAAAGGTAAACCGCTAAAAAGATGGATATTGATGGAGAATGCGTTTCTATTTAATACTTCTACCTACTCCATTAGCCGGTTGCTTCCGTAAAATGATCTTTAAGAGAAACAGTCTGATACTTGTACAAACCCATGCTGTGCTGTATTGTAGTATTTCATTTATTAAATTTAGACTGTAATTTGCCAAAAAATACAGTTCTGCATGTTATAAACAAGTTACATTGTTTGTGTCTCCAGATTATACCAGCAGCAACTGCTGAACAAACAAATGAGCCACCGAATGTTTTCCTCGATGTACCACACATACAGGTACCAAGACAAACGCAGCCTAACAGGTCATCCACAGCATTATCAACCAAACTGTTGACACCACCTAGCATACCACCAAGTGTACCACCGTATGTACCATGCATACCAAGACAAGCTCAGCACTGCAGTTCATTCATTGAACCACAGAGGGCCCAAGTAAGTTTTAACATGCAAGCTAGCTCATGATCATTAATATGCATATTACATACATATAACTGGCACAAAAAGAAACACAGCATATTTCTTGATATCAGTGTCTCAAAGTCTAATATAATTTTGAACGTTACCTAATCATTTCATTACTGTGCCGTAAGTTTGCTCTTTCATGAAACATGACTTGAGGAAGGCAATTTATCCGAAAAATGGCTGAGATAGAACGCCCAGAAGACTCCTAACTCTATAATAGTGCATGAATTCAATGGTTACTGCTGTACACATACAGAACAATTCAACGCTACTTGTTATAATGACCATGGTAAGGGCATGTGAAGTACCTAATTTGCACAATTTCCTAAACCGTAGGGCTATGGTAATGAAACTTGGTGACATGAAGGGGTTTGGGATTAGCACACGCGACACGCTTTTATGGGGTGTGTGGTGAAGGTCATTTAAGGTCAAAATGTCATTTGAGGTCAAATTTTTAAAATTGTTCAAAAAGTTGACCTGAGGTCATCCGAGGTCAAAGTCATAACTCATGAACACCTGACTCCACATGGATTAAACTACTAGAAAGTACTTGACCCAATGTCAAGGTCAGTCAAGGTCATCTGAGGTCAAATTTCCAAAATTGTTCAAAAAGTGAAACACGAGGTCATCCAAGGTCATAACTCATGAACCCCTAACTTAGACCTTAGTGCTTGACCACAGGGTCAAGGACAGTCAAGGTAATAAGGTCATCTGAGGTAAAATTTCCAAAATCGTCAAATCATATGACATTTCCCTTGGGGTCAAAGGACAAAAGAAAGGCTAAATTTTCAAGTTTGTCAAATTTCAAAGGTTAAGGTGTCAAATTGTACCATTATGATGGATGATAAAGTCAGCGATCAACAAAGTAGGCGATTAACAGAGTAGGCGATAGCACAGGCGAGACTCCTGGTTCGCGAACCATCTTGACTAAGTCAGTTTTTCCAAGGACTGGAAATTGCAAAATAAATTCAAGGACCCGTACTAACCCCGTCTTATCATTACGCTAGCATAAGGTTGCAATATGGTAGTCCTGACGATTTTCAAAATTATTGTATTGTTTGTCTCTAGCTTATCTCATCAACGCCAGATGAATCAATCCATCCATTGACAGCAGAAGTACCAACAAGTGTACCACACATACCAAGTCAAGCTCAATACTGCAGTTCTTCCATCGCACCACACAGGACCCAGGTATAAATGTTAACAATGTTACAATTACAGGGCTCAAAATAAGGTTTTAGGGCGAACAGGTAATTTCAAAAGGGCACCAAGGCAATGGTAGAGGTGCCCATGGCAAATTGCCTCAGGTTATTTTGGGCCCTGCAAATGAATGTTGTTCAAAGATCTATAGGATCTAACCAAAAAAATAAAAAATAAAAAAAATAAAAAAAACCTGAAAAGCACTACTAGTGTAAGCCCCACATTACCGAGACTCACGAAACTTTCTAGTCATCACGTTGTGTTCACCTGGTGCTCTTGTCACTTAAACTTATCGTACAGACTCACTTTTAAAACACGACTTCTACTATAAATGTAGACAATGGACTCTTGAATTGAATAAAACTAATCTTCGTTTAATTCGCTATCTTGTCGTACCATTCGATACATTTCTTCTTTAAGAATTCTTGTCATAAAAGTATCATGTTGAAAACGATGTGGTTCCTAGGGTAAACACAAGCAGTTCCGTTAAATATGGCCTCTGACTTTGCAAGCAACTTTTTTTGACACATGAGGGTGACATTCACTAGAACCATTGGCCATCAAATCAAAAAATGAAATTTATCTTCAAAAATTGAAATAATCATCCAAAAGGCTCTTACAACTAGATTACAATCCATAATAACACAAATCAGTTCACAGATTGGAATGGTGCACGTCAGCAAATAAAGCACTGCAATGGGTCTTCTTGTATAATTTACTTTACTGGAAAAGGGTAAATCAGGCAACTTTCATTTGAAATTTCCAGTAGAGCTCACTCTCCTCAAATGTAAGTCCCTGGTAAATTATTTAGGTTGGGTCAAAAATACAAAGATGGTTTAAACAAAAATGTTGCTCAACGATATGATCTGAACAATTAAGGGTGTTTATTGAAAAAAATGTTATCACAAATTGTTTGTATCTCCAGATCACAGCAGCATCAACCCAACCATTGACACCACATAGTGAAACAGCAAGTGGACCACAATTTGTACCATGCATACCAAGACAAGCTCAGCACTGCAGTTCATTCATTGAACCACAGAGGGCCCAGGTATAATACCATAACTTAAAAGTCATTAGAATGGTGTTTAACAAGGATTATGACATTATAGACACAGCGATTAATTGTTGCCCATTTTATTTTTACCCAGAACGACTTTTGCGTTTCCCAGACCGAATGTAATGTTTCCCTGACCCGGTCGACCCCGGTTATATTTTTCGCGGACCGTACCGAACCCGAAAATTGCTCAAAAAATATTGACCCGGTTTCAGTCCAGTCCGGTACGGGAAAATTCATGGTTTAAGTTTTCCCCGCAGGGCCTTAGCTCAATGCTATGTATGATATAACGTATCTGTACATTGAATAAAGCCCAGTGGAAATTAAATCAGGTCCCCAGTAGCAGCTGCCTTGCAAATGACACGACGCATTTTCATGCCATTTTGAAACTCCCATGTGAGTGTAGTAAGCAATTTGGGATATCAGTCATTCTACATGAATAATGAGACCCAGGCCTGATTAACTTTTTAAAGTCAACTGACACGATCCTTTTGACTGCTAGTTCAAATAAAGCAAAAAATTTGACACCTAAACCTTTGATATAGTTTGACTGAAATAACTGAAAAATTGGGACACCCTAACCTCCACTTTCAAAGTATGGGGTGACAAACTAGACCCATGGGTCTGGGTTACTTTGACATGGTTTTAGAAATCAAAACCGTTAGAAAACTAAGATGTACCATAACAAATAAAAACATGCATTGACAAGTATTATTACTTTCTATGTTATAGGTGAGTGTACCAGGTATGAGCCCTGATGAACCACCAAGAAAGCTACATTGCAGTACTAGATCTATTGGGACTCAAGCCGGGCCTTCTATCCTGGAAGCAGAAAAAAAGGCACAAAAACAGCAAAGGCGAGTGAACAAATTAAGATCCAAAATTTACCGCCAGAATCAGAAAATCAAGACCCTATCTGAACACCTTGAAAACTTGAAGGCCAAGAATATTCTAGAGGATGATGTTTTTACTTTGATCACAAATAAATTTGGACAGTTGTCTCTTGAGGTATTTAAGAACGAGTTCAAAAATAGCAATCTAGAACCAAAACAGAGACGGTATTCAGACACAGTAAAACAATTTGCTATAACATTGCATTTTTACTCCCCATTAGCGTATGAGTTTCTAAGGAAGCATCTGAATTTACCCCATCCACGGTCAATAAAAGAGTGGATATCAAATGTCGACTGTCATCCAGGGCTTCTTGATGCTGTCTTTGAGCATTTAAAACTGAAGGTGAGACAAGAACCATGGATGAAGGACTGCGCTCTAATATTTGATGCCATGGCCATCCGTAAAGACATGTCCCCAGATAAGGCTACCAAGTCCTACAGTGGCCTTACAGATCATGGAGGCCTTGCACCTGAACATGGTAATGTAGCAAAAGAAGCCCTGGTGTTCATGGTCTGTGGTTTGACAGGTAATTGGAAATATCCGACATGCACCTGATGCAATTCCAGGGCAGTCAAGGTACCGTTGAATTTATACGAATCATAGACAGATTATTTGATTTACTTAATTCTCGTAATCCATTTGCCAAGGGCTTTAAACGCCCCCTTTCTAGATCAAATCAACATGTATGGACGTCAGAATTTAGGAAGATCGTTGATTATCTACTTTCACTTCGGGATTCTTCAGGGCAACTGATTTCTACGGGAAAGCGAAAAACTTGTGTAATCGGGTGGGTCACAACAATTCTGTCAACAATGAATGTAGCTAATAGGCTTTTATACAGAGAACAAGATCCATTCAAATATTTTCTTACTTTCAAGATGTCACAAGATAGAATCGAGATATTTTTCTCAAAGGTAAGACGTAGAGGGGGTTGGAATAACAACCCTTCAACCCTACAATTTACCTACACCATTCGCCAGATCCTGATGAAGAACTTTGTTGCCCCCTCCAAGAATGGTAACTGTACCATTCTTGATGCTAACGATCAGAACGAAGCAATTTTTAGCTTCAAATGGTGCAAACGGAGGGTAACGTCACCACCAGTGGCAGAGGTTGTTGACGACAATGTTGTGCAAGCACTTCAACATGTTGAATCCAACAACCTACTGCATGACAATTGTATGTATTATATTGCTGGTTGGGTAAGTCGTGTGCTCTCCAGCAAAATAGATTGTGAGAAGTGCAAAGCTGCACTGTTTGTCGTATGTGACAACAGTGACCATGTGTATGGCCTTAACCCATCCCTACCTGATGCTGCTAGGCTGACTATTCGGCGAAATCGAGGTGGACTCAAATTTCCGTCTAATGGTGTATTCACCGTAATTCAAGCTGCTGACAAGGCATTCAGGTTGATTGTTTCTGGTAGTGATCCCAAGAGGTTACAGCTTCGATGTGGGAGTATGAAATTCATAGACTTTCGTGTTGCAATGAATGTTGTATACTCACTACATGAAGCACATGATCGGTTATTTCCATCACTAAGAGATCATTTTGCTGATCATGAAATTGCAAATGAAGATGATCACTGTACGCAATTGATCAAGGCAATAGCAAAGAAATACGCTACCCTCAAGCTGTATCAGCATGGTCGACTCTACTGTGAACGCATCATCCATAACTCAAAGCCGTCTGTAAGACATCATCTGACCAAAACAGTCCTTTTCCTAAATCAGTAAATTTGATGATCAGGTTCCTCTGGGAAAACAGGATTGACTGAAAAAGAACATACAGAAAATTTTAAGATAGGCCTATTTAGGGCTTATTACATTGAGCCTGCCACATCTTTCTTGATTATTTGTGACAAGATTAAGATGAAAGTCATGATCCATTTTCAGCACTATTTTGCTACTTTGTCATACACCTAGACTTACGGTTAGATGAACTGGTGGCTAAGGAATGGATGCTACTCAGTGTTTGGAATGGTATAAAAAAAAGCCTATATTCTCAAATATTTTCACCATTTGTGGGTATAAAACCTCTTTATGGCTTCTAGTTGTTGGTGTACAGTGCTGTACGTCAATTGTTTTGAAATTGCAAAATATGATCTCTTTTCATATATATTCAACTAATACAGGGTTGTAGCTAGAACATTTTTAGTGCTGGGTGGTATTTGTGGGAATATTTTGTGAAATTTGCAATTTAACCATAAATTGCCTGAATTTACCCAAATTCAATGCAGTTCTGCATATTTTGATCCTTGAGTGCTGGGCTGAAGAGCTTAATTTGCTCTTTAGTGGTGGGCTCTAAATCTGAGTGCCGGTTGCTGCCGCCCACCACCGCAGCTACATCCCTGAACTAATATATTAAATTTCAACCCGACTATTAGTACTGTTTAAACACACATGATTTTGAAAAACTGACACAGCTACCATGACTGTTAATTCCCATGGAACAGTAAAGTCTTCTCTGTGTAGCCTATAATGGTTATGTATATGAACATTAATATTTTACCTCGTTAAAAAGCTTAGATTCTGTAATTCTATCATCAATCCCAACATGAATGTCAACAATGCTATTACCATTCTGCCATGTCACAGTGGTTCATCGTCTTTGAAACAAGCCAGGTTCCACTAGTCTGTAATAAAGAAATATTACGTATTGCTGATCATTTGATATTTCAGTTTAATGGCCCCAAAATATCTGAGAGCTTGTCAATAGGTATTTGGAAAGAATAATTTCTCATTTGGAGCACTAGTACTGGAAAAATACAATTAAAAGCAAAACATTGAAGAATATGATAAATGTTTGGAATTTAATATTTAAACCAAGCCCGGTTGTATTGGAAACTTTGTTCCGTACAATTTCCATATCCAACCAGCCTTATCCAAACTTCATACATACTGATCCAATGCCTAGAAATACAAATTTAGACCTATCTAAC
Source organism: Ophiothrix spiculata (assembly GCA_000969725.1). Taxonomy (NCBI): domain Eukaryota; kingdom Metazoa; phylum Echinodermata; class Ophiuroidea; order Amphilepidida; family Ophiotrichidae; genus Ophiothrix; species Ophiothrix spiculata. Next base: position 8,687 of record JXSR01S024158.1, on the reverse strand, counting down.
GAGAGTTTGTTTGGCTTGCTTCTGTCATTCATCTCAGGGTCAGAAATTCAAGGATAATCCATTCTCGGAAAGATTCTCCTAAGCAAGCTTACAAGAACCCATCTTGATTTTCCTTAACTCTTTCAATTTGTACACACATCAAGCACAAGGGATTCTGAAGATTCTTGCAGCTCTTCACAAAATTCTGACCCCCTCTGGCACAAATGACTTTTTCCAAGTACAAAATGTATGAGGTTTCATTTAAATTGGATGTGGGCTTTTCTAAGATTTCAATGTTCTGGATAGTTTACATGAAGTACTGTCAATAGAGTTGGTCCACAATAAGGACAGGCGAACATCGCAAGCACAATTACTCTACGGTACTTTACCAGTAATTATCTCAAGGCATATAATAGCTGCCATTAAAATTCACAATTTTCACTACATAACACGTACCAGCCTGGCTAAATCTGAGTCAGAGGGGTACAGGTACCAGTGATTGGTCCAAAAAAGACCTCCCTGTCAGGTCTACATACTGAATGGACGTACGCCCTCACACTACATATTTGCTAGTGTCCATATTACTACAATACATACGGTACTTATGTATCACTTTGCCATGCAATTGCAACTCAATGAGAAGTTTGATCAACTGCCTTAAAGTATTACTTTTAACTAGTAAATATTGTAAGGCATACTGGCAGTCATACTGATACCTTATTATGATAACCTGACCCCTAATATTATGTTTATAAACATGGACACTGAACCACTTGTTGTTTTTAAATAAGACAGTCATTATGAAATATGATAATGCTAACCTGAACCTATGCTGCCAGGGGGCACCAGGTTTATGCTGCTAGGGGCACCACTGTCCATAGTTTGTAAGCACTTGTAAAATAGGAACTGTCCAAAACCAACTCCTTTATCCATGAACTGGATATGTTCCACTCAGCATACGGAAAGGGAAAGTTAATTCAACATGTTGAAGGGCTTGTAAAACATTGTTGTCAACAACCTCTGTTACTGGTGGTGAGAACTGGAAAGGAATTTACAAATGTCGTAATGAATGAAACATGTATCAGCAGTCTAGCAAATAGGATAATGATTCATGCTGTCAGTTGGAGGTACCCGGTAACGTTGGGAGTGTGTACACGAACGGAACTGCCATAAACGTTTACAAACTGTTTCAAATGGTTAACCTTGACATATGTTCAATCAACCTTTCTCTTGAATTTTGTGAAAATAGAAGCTTATCCATCACATAATGATGTACGGATCAGTCACTGGCGGGCTGTCAGCAGTACTCGTGTGAATTTGGTCGAGCGGAGATTTTGTATGATTTTATACGTTTAAGCGGTTACACGACCGAATAAAACACTGTGTAAACGGTTTTGTTATTAACTGTGAGCTCCCAACGTTAGTACCCGGTAGCAAAACTAATGACGTGGATCAAAAATAGAACGCAATGAAACATAGAAAATGAAATAATGAAGTTATCATCAGTAGCTAGCAAATTAAATGAGCTACATGTGTATCAGCGGGTGATCATCAGTTGATAGTAAATGAAATAATGAAAAGAATTAGCATCCATCAGTAGATAGCAATTGAAACACTGAATTGCAATGAAACATGCCATTAACAGTAAAACAGGGTTGGTGATATTTTTGATTTTTTTTTTTTTTAAATCATGATTTAAATCAGTGATTTAAATCATAAAAATCGATTTAAATCAGATTTTTTCATTTTAAATCACGATTTAAATCGCGATTAAAATCAGCCTGATTTAAATCGGCCAATCCTGCAGTAAAATAATGAAACATGCTTTCACAGGAATAGAAGCTATCATCTGTAGATAGCAAATGAAAAAATGAAATGAGCTATTGGAACACTGAATTGGAATGAAACATGCCATTGGCAGTATAATTAAATATGCTATCACAGCAAAAGATGGCAATTGACACTTGCTATCAGCAGTAGATAGCAAATGATAGATTAGTGCTATCAGCAGTAGATAGCAAATGAAATGAATTTGATGAACAAACAAACATTTGCCATTAGCAGATCATATAAATCTTTTTTATACAATGAAACCTTCTAACAGCAGGAGAAATAAAGCAAATGAAACATGCAAGCTTTCAGCAATAGACACAGTGAAGTGAACAAATTATAAAACATTCTATCAGCATATGAAATATATAAAAAGAAATACATCATACATGTATGCTATCAGAAGATTGGTTTTTTTTTAACTCAATTCAAAATAATAAAACTTGAATAGGTAACAAATGAAATAATAAAATGTGTTGTCATTAGATAGAGATAGCAAATTAAATTATGAAACATGCTTTCAGCAGCGAGTAGATAGCAAATGAAATCACTTATGAAACATGCCATCAGCAATAGTAAAATAAATAGCAATGTAATGTGCTTTCATCAGAAAACAACACAATAATGAACCTTGCTGAACTATTCTGGCCATTTTCATTTTACCATGCTCTTTTTATTTTTTGTATATATCGGTGATTCAATTTTTTTATTTTAATATTAAAAAGCGCTCAGTGGACTCCTTTGATGTCGTGCGCAGTGCGCTGAATAAATCCTGCATAATTTATTATATAATAAATTATTGTTCACATTTTATACATTTCATTTCTTCTATTTATTTATTTCATTTATTTTAATTCAACTTACCTCAAGTTTAATTGACATTCATCTTCTTTGAAAGTCTACATCTTGTTCATGGCTGAAAAATTAGTGTCACAATTTCAGCAAGGTAAAAAAATCACCAGTTCCAAGATATGGTACCAACAGGAACTGAATAACTGAAGATGTCTCTTAGGGCTTGGTTGAACGTAAGGGTGTCTGTAATAGGATTTAAATGACATATCAATCAAAATTACAATTCCAGACATTTTTAACCGAATTTAAACATACAGAAAGCTCTTAAACTTTTAATAGGAAATTACATGTACCAAGCTTAGTCACAAAATATTTATTGGGCATGTGCACATGTATTTGGAAGGAAATAGGTTTGTTGGAAGATTCGGCCGAATCTGCTACTGGTCAACCAATTTTGCAACAGCCTCGTTTATGTATATATAACATACTATCTAATGCAGATTGCACTGGTGATCAACTTGGCATTACTTTTTTTTCTAAACTATATTGTTTTGGGAAAGTGAAATGCCTACCTTCAAATTGGAGAAAATAAAAATTGAGCCAGAACCTCCTATAACTCTCAACCACATTGTATTTCTATAACAAATTTCTTTTCAATTACATTTACATGTGGGCATGCATTTCTCTGGATGTGCAACTTTATCTTTTCTATGTATATAATGTAATATAATGTAACCTATGTTATTTTT
>JXSR01S024151.1:0-21725 GCA_000969725.1 Ophiothrix spiculata | reverse complement strand
CCCTATTCCTTGATCTGTAACCATAGCAACAACTGATCTGATCAGTGCACTACAAACTACTTTTTATTTTGTGTCGACACTTTTGCATGAGGAACAGTTTAAGACCATTTTGATATGAAATTGGATGGATTGAGTATGATGCAAAAAGATATTGGTGGACCTATGAATTTTACGAAATATCGTGTGAGACGCTCAGCGTCGAGCTCGATATTTCTAAAACTTAAAGCGAGACTAATATCTTTGAGTATCATGCGAAAAACTTCATCCAATTTTATCATTATTATGTTCTAAATCTGATATTTTGTATTCTGTCCGATATCCCTGTCCGATTTTTTTGGAAATCGGACAGCTCAGAACATATTAATGAACAAAATCGGACACTTTTGACATTTTGAACTCCCGTGCATAGGACAAAATCCGTGAACCCTGATATGACCTTTCACATTTTGTGCTATAATAGTCAGTTTTCCTATGTAATTTCGCTGGCTTTTTATGGGGATTAGGAAAACTATTATGGTATACCAAGCATGAAAATCAATGTTGGCATTTTTTTCAATGTTGGTATGGCGGCCATTTTGAAATTCAAAATGGCTGCCGATTTCCAACTTTTCTATATCATAACTCATGCATTAATTACTCTAAGAAATTCATTCTTTTGGTCCAACTAGTATTTATAATCCCTAGAAGTTCATATGGGATGATTGTACTGTATATCTGACCCCAAATTATGTCACATGTATATTTCAAATTCAATATATCTGCCAAAATGGCCGCCAAAATAGCAGATTTTCATTAAAATTGACCAAAACACTCTTTAAAATGGATGATATCATAAATAATCAAAAGGAAATAATATTTAGGGGTGCAAAACGATCATTTGCACATAATTTTATTGTACGCTTGCATCAAGTTCAAAATGGCGCCTGTTCTTGGATCCAAAATGGCCGCCAAAATATGTTTTCATGTGCAGAAATGGGTTTGAGACACTTTAAACAGTATCAAAAACACCAGATTATCAAAATAATCGACATAAAATGGCTTTGTAAGTAACAATTGGAGCATTTCTTCCCAAATAAAGGTGCCAGCATGTTTCAAATTAAATATGGAGCCTGTGTTTAGATCCAAAATGGCCGATAAAATATGATTTATATGTGCAAAATTGGGTTAGAAGCACTTTGAAACAGTATCAAAAACACTAAATGTTCAGAATAATTGTTGGAAAATGACTTTGTAGGTAACAATAGGAGCATTTCTTCCCAAATAGAGGTGCCAGCATGTTTCAAATTAAATATGGAGCCTGTGTTGAGATCCAAAATGGCTGCTAATATATGATTTTTATGTGGGTTAGAAGCACTTTGAAACAGTGTCAAAAACATTAAATGTTCAGAATAATTGTTGGAAAATGACTTTATGGGTAACAGTTGGAGCATTTCTTCCCTAATAAGGGTGTAAGCATGTTTAAAATCAACTTTGGAGCCTGTTTAAAAGTCCAAAATGGCTGCCAGAATATATTTTTTGTGTAAAAATGGGTCAAAGGTTCTTCGAAACAGTGTCAAAAACACTAAATTTGACTTTGAAATGGTATCAAAACACCCAAGTACAAAGTGTACAAAACATTAAATGGTAAGTAACTTTGATTGTAACAATAGAAACATTTCTTCCCATAAAATGTTGATAGCATATATTTAAAATCTATTATGGAACCTGTACAGTGAACCAAAATTTTATAACATTATAAATATTGGATTTCAAACGTGCTTACAACCTTTATTGGGTAAAAATGGGACCGTAGTTACACTTAAACATGTCAAAGCTGCTTTCTCTGAAAACTTGGTGTATTTGATATTGTTTTAAACTTCTTAAACCCATTATTGTTCATAAAAAATGCTCCATACTGGATTTGAAATATGCTCACTCTCTTTTTTGGGATGGAATGTTTTTATTGTTACCTCAAATGCTACTTTACATCTATTATTTTGAACATTTGCTGTACTTGATACAGTTTAAATCTCACTTTTACCTATTTTAATGTATGAAGTTGTTTTGGTTATCATTTACATGTACAGGCCCCATAATATGTTACTTTAAATCATTTTCATGCATGAAATTGTATTTTGACGGCCATTTTGAATCTCAATACAGGCTCCATAGTAAATATGAAACATGCTTACATCATTATTTTGTAAGAAATGTTCTTAATAGTACCCTTTAAGCCATTTTCCATTGATCATTCTGAAAATTTTGGGTTTTTGATAACGTTTCAAAGTCAATTTAAACAATTATCTTGCATACAATTGTATTTTGACAGTCATCTTGGATCTCAGAACAGGTTCTATGAAAAATCTGAAACATGCTTTCACTCTTATCTGTGATGGAATGTTCCTCTGGGTATCCTCAAAGCCATTTTCCATCAATTATTTTGAGCGTTTGGTGTTTTTGATACCGTTTCAAAGTTACTTTAACCCATTTTTGTGCCTAAAATCATATTTTGCCGGCAATTTTTGGATCTCAGAACATGCGCCATTTTGAAATTTAATACATGTTAACACCCTTACTTTGGAAGAAATTTTCATATTGTTACCCTAAAGCCATTTTCAACGATTTAATACTTTGAACATAAATTTTGTGTTTTTGATACCATTTTAAAGTCACTTTAACCAATTTTCGTGCATAAAATCGTGTTTTGGCAGCCATTTTGGATCTCCGAACAGGCTTCACATATTGAATTTAAAACATATTAACGCCCATATGTAGGAAAAAATGTTCCTCCTGTTGTTTTTAAAGCCATTGTCCATTGATTATTTGGAACATTTGGTGTCTTTGATACTGGTTTGAAGTTCTTCTAACCAATTTTTGCACATAAACCATATTTTAGTGGCCATTTAGGATCTCAGAACAAGCGCCATTTTGAATTTGATACTAGCTTACAATACAATTGAGGTTTAGTATTGATCTTCTTCATGTTGAGAGGACTGCATTGCAGTAACTCAGTGCAGTTATTCCTAATAGGAGAGCAGAGCTGAGCTCAAAATCGACTGCGTTAAGCAAAAAGTAACATTTGTGGTACATACTCGATTTTTTCTAAGGTGTCTCCGTACAGCCAAAAGTCAGGTCCGCGAAAAGTGGCTTGTTTTATTTTTTTTATGCATAGAAAATCGGTACAGAGCGCTGGTTTGATGATGCTCATGAATATTAATGAGTTTGACACATTGATTTAAAAAGGCCCATAAACTCACCCAAATAGATTTTAATTCAACCTAATAATGCATCTAGATGTATAAATGTTGTCAAAACATATTGAAATAAAAAATGATTGAAATTATTTGAAATAAAAATGCATATTTATGTGATTTCTAAAGTGATTTTTTTCATTGAGTGAGGTCAAATTTGGTCTTTACTCTTTCTCTGAAATCTACAATTCTGGACTTAATAACTATATTTAAGCCGCTTAGTCCAAAGAAGCCAAACACACTTTTGTACATATATCCTGAATATCTAGCCTGAATTCTGCGTAAAACACTTGTCATGTAGATGAGTGTGACTCTTGGTCCAATGAGGTCAAATCCGATATTGCAGATCCGCTGCCCGTCTCCGCCGCGCCTATGGCAGTTTCGGCGGCAATCTATTAGCTCATGCCCTTGTGCAAAAATAACTGAAAAATAAAACAAGATGAAAAAATAGAATTATGTCTAGAAGAGTGGAAGACTGATATGTCACTGAACAAATTATAAAATCTAATTGAAATAAGAAGAAAAAGGAAAAAAATGTGTATAGATCGAGAATCGAACCCGGTTTCCCCGCGCACCAAAATAAACAATCCCATAGCCCACGCTAGTGAGTCATTGTGAAATGAAGTTGCAAATTTTAGTAATTAAACTGTGATTGCGCAAGATCCAATTGTTTTGAAATATTTACACAAAATATCATATTAGGAACAGATTCTGTCAATTATAGTTATGCTTAGGTATCATTATGCTATTTTACAAAATAAATAATCCCATTCAGGATAAATCTGAAGAAAATCGATGTAAAATTGGTTTGCAAAAATGGCGCAAAAGGTCATGCCGTGTAAACTAAACACGACACATGGCAAATGATGTCATACAGACCCATTGATACGAAAGGTTCTTCTTGTCGTACGTTGATGCTGACTGTTAATATCAGGGTATTCAATGCGTAATTGTAATGGCCGATATCTGGTCCCTTTCGTACGTCTAATTGAACGGCATTTTTGTCGCACTATTTACCGGTTTTACAGGTCTTATAAGAAAGATATATTTTTCAAATTTCATGGATATGAGATTTGATAGGTTGTATAACTTATTATGCCATCCAATAGATATTTAATTCGGTAAAACAACGAGCATGTAAGCAGATGTGACCTCATGATTTTAAATGCTTAAAATTTGCAATTTTGTTTAGAATGTAATAAAATGAAGATTTTTTTTACTCCTAATAGTCAAACAAAACCATGTTTTAATAGAAAAAACTCTAAATATTTTCATCCATATCTCGATGTTTTATTTGCATTAACCCCCTTGTAATCATGAGGCTTTGAAGTCTGAACTATCTGACAGATCACGTGAAGAAAAAAAATATCTCGACCAAGTTTTCAAATATTGATCGCCAAATCGCAAAATTAAACTGCTCATTAAAAGCTCATTTGCATAGGCTCTAAGCCCTGACTGCGTATGGTTTTTCAAAATTTGAAGATGAAGGGTCCGGGAGTTATGACCTGATTAACATAAAATTTGCATAACATTTTGTTTCGTACTTGTTCCTAGAAAATAAGACGGAACTCAAATATTAAGTCGGTTAAAATTATAGTTTGAACTGTTTTTTGTACAAAATAACTTTTCTACTGTTATCTATCCTGATAATTCTCATTTTACAAAAATAAGTTGGTTTTTTCAAAGAAAACATCCGAAATTATGATTTTTTTTTCAATTTGACCCATTTTCGTTTAGATTTACAAACAAGCTTTGCAAGAGTTTTGAAACATTTTATTCAAAACTAAATCTACAAACAAAAATTTACTCTCCCTGAAAATGTCAAACTCATAGACTTAAGTGTGACGATTTTAGACTTAAAAACAGACCGGCCCGTTTTACGACGCATTTTTTACTTTCGAAGTACGTGCGTTAGGTGATTGTGGCATTTAGCCTTCATTGCAGTTCGCCACGCTGATGAAGCCTGACGATAAACGTATCAACATTCGCGCGTAAGTAACTGTAATAGTGAAGGATTGAACCTGTAATACGGGTTGAAGTACGGTGAATACCTCGCGCTTTATCCATGATTATGATTTTATACCTATAAAGCAGAATGAATTTTAAGTTTCTCTGTTTCAGGAACATGAGGTATTCTATATTGGAGCTTGTTATTTAACTTAAATTAAACAATGATGGACTCAAACTGTGATGGTTTTTTTTTATCTGTAACTTTTTTCAGTTTGAAATATGGGATTTATAATACTGTTATGACTTTTAGGACCAATAAACCTTCCAAGCGAAGGTATGAGCTACTCTTCGAAACTAAGTAGCATCTTTAAGTTCGGTCCTCTCTGTATCTCATGTCATACTGACACTTTGACAAGATTCTCCCAATATTTGCTTTGACATGTTAGACCATGGTCATGATGGTGAAACTTACACGTCTTGTACTATAATTTTAAGGTGCCTGGACCATGAAGATCTAGTAGGGCCTACAATGTTATAGTAAAAATCGGTATGAATAATATTTTATCAATGTTGAACCGGTTTTTGAAATAATAATTGGGTTCACGGGGCTCGTTTAAAAATTAGAATTTTTGGGAAAAATTAGTATATGGGTCTATGGGAAATATTGACAAAGTGACATATTTAGTGCTAATTCAAAATTCAAAAATCTTTCCATTGAACTTTTGTGTCAATTTTTTCAAAAAAAAAAAAAAAATGCGCACAAGTATGTTATGTCAATCAAAACAGTAAACATTTGAGGTCACCGACCTAGTTTTCGTGAAAAATGAGGAAATATGACATTTTTTGGCTTCAAAATACGCTGGCACTCGCTGCACAGTATGTGTGTACCTCAATGGAAGCATGCATGTAGATGATAGACGTATGGAAAAAGCGTTTCATTTGATGTATAATTTAACTTTATTTTGTGACTGTATTAGAACTTTTAAAGAGAACACTTACTGCATACTATTTAAAAAGGATGGACATGTCTGTAATGTCATGTAAAGTAAAACAAGCATTGATCTTGTTAATGCAATATGATCATCATGTTAAATAAAAATGACTTTATAAAAGTTGAAATGGAACATTAAATATTTGTCATGTTTCTCTTAAGCCCGAATGACTTACTATTCTTAAGGGGCTTTAAGACTACAATAAACGGTTGAGTCCCCCTCCCCCCAAAAAAAAAATGTGGGGCGGGGACTTACTTCACATTCGCTAAAAACGTGTAAAATAATTCCAAAGTTGTATCCAATATTTGTCAGGACACAGCAAAATCACTATAGGATTTACGGTGAAGTAAAGCCATTTTATTTCACACATTAAAAAGTAATAATTGTCCTCGCTCACCAACCTGGCACTAAAATTGTTCTAGTCATCCTACCCTGAGGATACCCTGGTAATATATCTTGCGGCGAGGTTACGATTTGTAGTACGGCGTCATACCAGGTAGATTTCAGCGGACACCAAAGACAACGGAGCATGTCTAATACATGGGCGTCATTTCAGGGGGGAGACAGGGGACACGTCCCCCTCACGTTTTGAAGGGTGCCCACGGTTTTGAACTCGTGGGGGTGTGTGTGTACAGTCCTGCGGAATATCAGGGGATTTAAGTGCAAAAAGCTGTATATCATCAGCCCTTCACGAAAAAAAAAAAACCCAACAAAAATACGTGTTAGGAACACCTTTAGAATGCAAAAAACGCTAGGGCTTCAAGAGGCTCTGCCGAATTGACATCCGCCGGGGGCTCCGCCCCCGGACCCCCCCCCCCCCCACTTCAAAAAACAATGAGGGCCATGGTCGCAAGAGCTCGCAAGCATTCACCGGTGTCATACCGATGTTATAGCGGCTTTGCAGACGCCGGTCGGCGACCGCTGGTTATGTGACCAGGGTGTAAGTTACGAAATAGAAATAAAATTCGCCCCTTACCAGGGCCGTAGCCAGAAGCTTTTTGATAGGCATGGGGGTGTACCAGCTAAATTTGCCAACTAAAGTTGGCGGATTTGCCAACTGCGCCTATACTTGCGTGCTTGCGTGTACAAGAGAGGGGCGGGTCTGAGGGGGAACATCAGAAGCTGTCAGATTTTTATTTTTTTTGGAATTGATTTCTTGGCATTTGATAAATACTTTAAAGAGAATTCTAGACATATGTAGATATTTACACCGGGGGAATGAGCACTGAGCAGGGCATCGAAATAAATTTGGCTGTCTGGGAGCATGAAGTAACTCTGAAATATTTTCTGCAAGAAATTAACTGTTTGCAGCGGCTTGCCACGAAGCCCTAGCGGGTGGGGTCCAGGGGCCAACTTTAGGGCCCCTGGTGGGGTCCATGGGCGAAGCCCCGGTGGGGGTCCAGAGGGCGGATCTCCCGGAAGCTCTTGGGTTTTAGCTATATTTGAGGGCAAAAATCAACATCCTGAGACCCCATTTCTTAAAATTTTGTAGCATGTTGAAAAGGTTTACAAAACATTTTAGCAATGTTATGTAGTTAAGCTGAGTACAAAATCACTTTTACTTAAAATCACTTTTACTTTTGTTGATTTAATTCTATAAAAAGTGTGTAGGCCTATCTGTTAAAAGTTACACTTTTGAAAACTTTTTATGAACCAAACAGTGATATTAACCAATAGATGAAAACATATAGATATGGGTATTAATCTATTGTATACCAACTCATTGAGTTCCACTTCAGCAGCGTGGAACAGAGACTAGATTCAGGTTTGATCACACAATCAGCACGTTGGTGTTGCAAGTCTAGTAATAGCTCGATAAAAAATGCAAAACTTGTTTTGTTTAATAACATTCTAGCAGATAAAATACGAATTGTAGTTCATGAATTTAATTATTAAAGGATTAAATGGAAAAAATGTTAACTTGACTTTACTTTTTTACGCTAAAATTGCTAACACCCACCGTTTTATTATTTATGACTTGAACATCAACTGTTCCGCTAGAAATTGCTCCACACGAGAGCAGAGGAGGCCAGACACAACAATAATAAATTACTGGTATTGATATTGTTACATTTTGTTACACTATTAAGTAACCATGGTGATGTGATTTTGTAGAAATCAGAAAATATTATTTTTTTTTTTAAAGATTTTTCAATTTTTTTTTTGACTGCCTCATTATTTTTCTGCCGGCCGTGATTTTTTCTGGGAGCGGCGCTCCCGTGCTCCCGTGGATTTCGAAGCTCTGGGAATGAGAAGAATGTTTCTCTCTAAGATGAGAAGCTGAAAGATTGCACAGAGGGTGTCTGAAGGGGATGTTCCCCCACACCCTTCAGAAGCTGAAGGATTTTGAATTTTTAAAATTGATTTCGTTGCATTTTGGTGAATACTTTTAAAGATAATTCAAGGCAGATACTCCCCCTCCCTAGGAAGCTTGAGCTCGATTTTTGTTTAATTGAATTCGTGGCATTTGGTGAATACTTTAAAGATAATTTTAGGCAAATCTGAAGATATTTGTTCAGCGGAGAGTCTGACTCTGAGGGCCCTCAGAAACTGAAATATTTTTAATGTTTTGATTTGAATTTGTGGCATTTTTGAACTCTATAGAAAATTCTAGGCAGATACTGGACAGAGGGGTCTAAGGGCCCAGAAGCTGAAAGATTTTAAAAATTGTTTGAACTGATTTCGTGGCATTTTGGAATACTTAAATGGGAATTCTAGACAGATATGACGATATTTGCACAAGGAGGGGATGTTTCCCCCCTGAGAAGCTGAAAGATTTTGATTTTTTGAATTGAATTAGTGGCATTTGGTGAATACTTTAAGGAGAATTCTAGTAGAAAGATACTTGCGACAAGGAGGGGATGTTTCCCCCCTGAGAAGCTGAAAGATTTTGATTTTTTGAATTGAATTAGTGGCATTTGGTGAATACTTTAAGGAGAATTCTAGTAGAAAGATACTTGCGCTGTAAAAGACACTTTTGGGTCAAAATATTTGTGTTTTTGCCAACTGTAAACTTGTTGACTATAGTCTTGTAATCATGAATTTGCCAAGGTTGCATGGGCTGGACTTGATTTACCATTTATAAGTCTTGTGTCTGATCTTTTAGGATCTTAGATTTGACGACTGGGCAGTAATTGTACAGCACTTTAATTGCACTCACCTAAAAAATCATCTTCTTTGTCCTGGTCCCATCCTTTAGTTTCTCTTCTCTGGACTATTTACCTACTTTGGAGAGCACGGGTCTCGTAATACAGAGGTTGTTGGTTCGAGCCCCGGGCCAGGCGGTTTACGTCTCCTTGTTTCCTTGGGCAAGAAACTTTACTCTAATTGCTCCGTGGTTCGGATAGTCACGTTAAGCCGTTGGTCCCCTGTGCGAATGCTCCTTCTTGGGGCGCTGCATACAGTGTATACCTGGTGAGTCTATATTCTGAACCTGGCGTTGCCTCTCCTCATTTGGCCAACTAGTTTTTAGGTCAAAATGAGGTCAATAATTATGGTATTTGCCAACTAATAAGCTTTTTAAAAAATCTTACTTTGTTTTTTAGAGCTCCATTTTTTGCCCTTTATATATTTTGTAGTTTTGCTGACTGGTAACTTGCCCTAAAAACCCTAAGCCTACCAGGACTTGGATATTCCAACTGCAGTCTTTACTCTATAATAAGGCTACATTCTATTCCCCTAAAAGAAGGTAGAACCTCCTCCAAGCTCCACCCTGTCCTCGTTTTTTTTTCTCGTTTTCTTTACTTAGGCCTATTTTTGTTTTTCTTTTCTTTTCTTTTTTCCTCTCTATTTTGCAGATTGGCACCTGGATTTGCCAACTGATATGAGTGATGGGGGTGTCACACCCCCACAACCCTAGCTACGCCCCGATTTGCCCTTACCAGCTACCAGTCTCGCCATTATTAGATTTACGTAATCAGTCAGCTTTTGGGGCAATTGGGGCTATGAGGGCATTGAGGGGATATCGATTAAGGTGAAATATACGATTATAAAGATTTTATTTTTGATCAAAATTGAGGCGTTTGTACCTGAAATAAAGGCTTTTAGAAAGTATGTAATTAATATGTTATTTACTGTCATGACAAACAGGGTCCACAGCCACACAAACGGTAAAATTTAAAAACTTTGAATCTCTCAATCGAAGTCAAGTTACATTTTATACTTGAATGTAGCTCTTTTTGTGTTTTAAAGTGAATTAGAATACTAAATTTATCATGGAATTTAGTCATGAACACCCTTTCTAGGATCAATGATTTACTCTTTTTTATTTTACTTGAATCTAAAACAAGCTACTTTCCGATGTCTGCCAAATAAAAGTCAAACCATCAATCCGCGTGCGTGTGATTTGGCCAATACGCCGTATGTAATCAATACGAACCTGCAGAATGCATGGAACCATGCATTACCATACAATACACAACACTGGCTGAATCCCGTTATTGTGCGTATTGCGATAGTTTGAGGTCTAGGTGCTTTTTCCGCCATTGAAAAAGCTTTTTATTTTCCCTTATTAAATCACAACCGTTTATCGCACGTTGTTGAAAATTCACACACATTGACAGAATTAAATGGGAATTACAGTTAAGTTATTTTTTGCCCTAGAAATTGTCATATTTTTCTTTTATCAATGAAAGTTGAAGATCATTTTTCAAAAAAACATATTTTTTGCATAATTTATGCAAATTATGCATATATGCTAATAATATTTGAAACATTTTTTATACTCATTATAATATTACATGCCAGGGCTACCAAGTGCAAAAAACTCCAGGTTGCTAGCTGTTTTCATTTTCTTCCTGCAGCAGTTTGAAGTATGGCACAAGTTGTTCTTTTTAATATGCAAATTTTATGTTAATGAGCCTATTGTTTCAAAAGCGTTCATATTAGAATTTTGAAAAAAAAATCTGAGAACGCTTTAGACATTTGTCTGTCATTTTTTTTTTTATAAAAATGACATCAATGACATTAGGGCTACAACAAGATCATTTGTTCCCTAATTATGATTTTAACATATTTAAAATTCAAAATGCCCCCTATACTGAGATCCAAAATGGCTGCCAAAATATACTTAAATGCGCTAAAAATGGGTTTAACGACTTTAAATCAGCATCAAATACACTATATTTTTTAAGATGATTGATAGAAAATTGTTTTGAGAGTTACAACAGTATATTTGTCCCTAAATTGGGCTGTTAACAAGCTTAAAATTCCAAATGATGCCTGTACTGAAATTCAAAATGGTGACCAAAATATAAAATATGCTTAAATGCGCATCAAACACACTTTATTTTTGTTAACAGCCTAATTTAGGGGCATATACAGCTGTTGTTTCTCTAAAAAACATTTTTCATCAAATATCTTTAAAAAATATAGTGTGTTTTGTTCCTGTTTTGAAGTTGTTTAACCCATTTTTAGTGCATTCAAACATATTTTGGTGGCCATTTTATATCTCAGTACAGGCTCCCTTTTGTAATTTTAAGCTTGTTAACAGCCAAATTTGGGGACAAATATATTGGTTGTAACTCTCAAATCGTTTTCCATCAAATATCGTAAAAGGTATAGTGGGTTTGATGCTGTTTTAAAGTCATTTTACCCATTTGTAGAGCATTTAAACATACTTTTGACGGCCATTTTGGATCTCTGTACATTTGGGGACAAATACATCTGTTGTAACTCTCAAACCCATTTTCCATCAAATATCCTGAAAAGTATGGTGTGTTTGATGTTGTTTAAAAGACATATAACACAATTGGAGCGCATACAAATTATTTTGCCAGCCATTTTGGATCTAAGTGCAAGCGTCATTTGGAATTTTAAGCTTGTTGACAGCCTAATTTGGGGACAAATACATCTGTTGTAACACTCAAAACCATTTCCATATTGATATCCTGATGAAAAGTATGGTGTTTGATGCTGTTTAAAAGTAGTGTAATCCATTTGAAGCGCATAAAAATGTACTTTGGCGGCCATTTTTGATCTCTGTGCAGGCGCCACTTGGAATTTTAAGCTTGTTAATAGCCTTATTTAGGGACTAATATACCTGTTGTAACTCTCAAAACAATTTTCTATCAAATATTTTGAAAAATTTGATGCTGTTTCAAAGTCGTTTAACCCATTTTTAGCGCATTTAAGCGTATTTTGGCAACCATTTTGGATCTCTGAACTGGCGCCATTTGGAATTTTAAGCTTGTTAACAGCCTGATTTGGGGATAAATATATCTGTTGGAACTTTCAAAACTACTTGCCATCAATTATTTCGAAAATATATTGTGCTTGATTCTGTTTTTAACTTCGTGTTAGCTCATTTTTTGCATTAATACATATTTTGGCGGCTATTTTGGACCTCAGCACTTGTGCCATTTTGAATTTTAAACATGTAAACAGCATAATTAGGGGACAAATGATCTTGTTGTTGTCCTAAATGTCATTTTCTGTTGATTATTTATGATAATTGATGTGCTTGATGCTGTTTTTAAGTAATTTTAACACATTTTTGTGTATTAAAACATACTTTGGCGGCCATTTTGGATCTTGGTACGCGCCATTTTGAATTTTAAACATGTTAACATCATAATTAGGGGACATATGATCTTGAATGTCATTTTCTGTACATTATTTATGATAATTAGCATTTCAAAGGATATTTTTGTAAATTTTAGTTAAAATATGCTATTTCGACGGCCATTTTGAATTTGAAACATGCATATGTTCTTATTTTTAGTCAAATGTGTTTGCTACAGCTCCAGAAGTAATTTCCCAATGATAAGTTTGAGTGTTAAGTGGTTTACGATTAGTTTTAAAGCCATTTTAATGAAAATGTGTTTTTTTGCGGCCATTTTGGACGCCATCTTGGATTTCGGAAAATGCCCACAGGGGATTTTCGGGGACTTTTTACCAGTGATTCTACACATATTTCTGCATCTATTCTGAAAAAATCAGCTTGTTATCAAAAATGTCCACCTTTTTGCATATATGAGCTAATACTCTTGGACTATTGTGAGCGAGACAAATTTGCATTAGACCGAATAATACAACCTTGTTGAACATATCAGTATTAAATTGGTTGGTGTATTTGAACTTGAAAATCATAAGAATGGATTATCTGCATTTTTCTGCATTTTCTCAGACAAAAAGACCCAATATACTGTGTAGAATATGTGATGACTCACCCCGAAAAGGGGGACTTTGCGACAGATCACTTTTCGAGAAACAGGTGAAAATAGGTAGCAAAAAATACAGAAAATAATAATAATTTCCAGCAGATTTTCTGTTGTAAAATTTGATTGCCTTGATCATTTTCAACAAGTAAGGTATCATTTTAAAGCTTAGAAAATGCTGTAACAGATAAAATGATCTAATCAAAATTGAAATCCTTTTTCAAAGTCCCCCTTTCGGTGTGATCCATCACATATAGGCTTTGAAACAGCGCAACTTCATTGATTTCAAGTTCTGTAAAATGTTCTCAAGAGCTGAGGGCATTACAGATTTTGAAAGACCATCATACATAAGGATTAAAAGATAACAGTCAAAAGAAAAGATGCACAGGCACAAGTTTTATGT
Source organism: Ophiothrix spiculata (assembly GCA_000969725.1). NCBI lineage: Eukaryota > Metazoa > Echinodermata > Ophiuroidea > Amphilepidida > Ophiotrichidae > Ophiothrix > Ophiothrix spiculata. The sequence continues at coordinate 7,993 of JXSR01S024151.1, read as the reverse complement.
ACAAGATTATGCATATTTATTATCATGACGTATATACAATGACATTGTCTTGTCTTGTCTTCTCTTGTCTTGTTTAAAGACATTCATTAGAATACTAAGTTTGACAGATTCCCGAGGGCAGTTAAGTATAATGTTGCAGGCATAGTGTGACCACAGTTTTAGAAAATACCCCTTAAATCGAGAATTTAATGTTTAAAAAAGTACCATATTTCTTAAAAATGAGCTAAAATGGCTGATTTGATACCCTAAACGGTGTCACCTAATTCACCCTATTCTTGGTCGCGCTATGTCTGCAGCATTATACTTGAGTGCCAACCACCCCACCCCCTCCCGGGTACAGACAACACTGTATTTTACTGGCACGAATGCCAGTTTATTTTAAACTGAGTCAAATATTGGCTGATCACGTTGCCATGGCAATTTGCTGATGGGACTAGCGCAAGCGGCAGTACGTACTGGGATTCGAAACCATGATTCTTGGACTATTATTAGCTCGGTGCCCCATGACACCCCTATTATCTTACTTTGATAGACCACTTTCGTATGTCCCATAATACATCTTGAAAGTACCATAAACGCTCAGTTGACCATAATACCTTATGCGCAAATGATGTCATGCGCACAATGTAGTAATATTGTCGTTCGCACAGAAATGCTCGTATTTGCGGTACTTTCAAAATGCATTATGGGACATATGAAACTGGTCTATTGAATCATTTACAAAGGTAAACAGAAGCATAGACCAACATAATAAAGATTGTAATGATTTTCAAACTGAATTTCATTATTTATGTCATAAAAACTGAACTGAATTTGATGTAAATTATGTTCTGTCCTACAAAGTAAAAATGCAGTACGTGCACTACAGACATGTTGCAAGTTACTTCCTTATCCCTTGTAGAAATCCTGCCCAAATGCGCAGACGATCAATTCTCTTCCATAAGGTAGGGTAGTATCTACTATATCAAACATATGTACATACAACCTTTTTGCATTGGTATGAATTGAAGTGAGGTGTCGTGTTTAATGGAGATATCTGCTATGCTTTATAAATTCCCATACTGCGTATTACTTTGGACAGAACATTGTCTGTTTTATATCCAATAAAACAGTCATGGGTATCAAGTGTTTTTGGAAAATGGCTTATTGGTGAAAATAATTTCTTAGCTATTCATATTGCATTAGGCCAAGTAACAAAAATAACCAGTTGCTCGTCCCTCCCTCACCAATTTTTAACGCCGCACAATTTGTTTTTGATATTTGTTAAATTTTAAAAATCCCTAAAACAAAACAACAAAATCAACAAAACTCTTTTTAATTGGTATTGACAAGTGAACAGGATCCTCATTGTACTTTAATAACCCTAAATAACATAATATCATCTTCAAATATGTTATGGTGGCCAACTTGGACATGGCAGCCATCTGTCCGGACGATCTACTTGTTATTTTTGTTACTTGGCCTTATACACAAGTTGTTCCGAAAATAAAATACTCTTTTGAGATATGTATAGTGCAACACATAGTTGTCCTGAAAATACATGGCTGTCCTTTTCCCTTGGAGAAATCTTGCAGAAATGAGTAGACGATCAATTATCTTCCATAACTTAAGGCAGTTTCTATTATATCAAACATATTATGTAAATACAACTTTTCAGCATGGAATTGAATTGCATGTTAAAAGGAAGTATCTGCTATGCGTTATAGATGTACATACTGCTTTTTCACTTTGTGGGGTAGATTTGGTGTAATTTGTATAAAGAGCAGCAAAAATAATTTCTAACAAAATTTTACCAAAAGACTCAATTTTGAATGCAACTTTTGTCAAGATATTTCATCAAACTAAAGGCTGATTTAGGGGAGCGCCCTCGACTCGAACGCCCTCTCCTAATTTTTGCAGAGCGATGCAGAGAGATTTAAGTATCTTTGTTAGTTGGGTGTATCCATAATCAGTTTGTTTTATTGGCATTTCCGGGGGTATTTAAAGATAACTTTTTCGCTCTAAATCAGTTATTGATTTCCTCAAGTTTCAACGTTTCAATGTAACATAGTCTGGTCCAGGATATAATAATAGTTAGTGACTTTTACAATAAACCTATGTACATACGTTATTTACACAATTAACATAACAAAATGCAAATATAATTTTAACAAAAATATATTTTGACAATACAATATGGTATTATATACAACAACAGCTTAATACTTTGACAGCAAAACAAAGTATTACATATAATAGTATATACAGTAATAACATAATTGGGCCATTCCAGTTAAAATCCATATACCCCCTATGGAAGACATTACCTTAATCTCCCACACAGGGGGTGTAAATTTTAAATAGAGTCACCAATTTAGATTACCCCATTTGAAATTCACTCTCCCTGTGTGGGAGGTTAAGGTAATGTCTTCCATAGGGGGTGTGTGGACTTCAACTGGAATAGCCCATTTTACCCCGATGTAAGCAGGTACTTCTGAGGTAGTTGCGTCATCGATAATACCATGATGATGTGCGCAGACTACGTCACAAGTACCCGTATATTGAAGTAAAACCAGATCGATAAGTACGTATTCGATAACAGCGTATAGACGTAACATGCGGGCAGTTTTCATTATGACGTCACCAGCGAACAATGTAGTGACATAGTTGATGTTACAAGCTGCATTATGGGACATACACGAGTAGTCTACTGAGTAATGTAAAAAACCGGGGGAAATTCTCCTAAACAAAGTAAATACGCAGTATGTGAATTGCAGATAAATTGCAAGTTACTTCCTTTTTCCTTTAAGAAATCCTGCATAAATAAGCAGACGACCAATTATCTTTCATAATTTAAGGCAGTATCTACTGTATAAAATGTATGTACAAACAACTTTTTTTACATTGGAATGAATTGACGTGAAATTGATTGTTAAATGGAAGTATCTGCTATGCTTTATAAATGCACATTCTGTATTTTTACTTTTGTAAGGCAGAAATGAATTTAAATAAGATATCGCTACAAAACCAGATAAATTATACATATTTGTTAATCAACATGATCTCAGCCTTATACGTGACCCGTCATATCAAAATGTACCTTAAGAGAATGAAATTAAAAAAAATATATATTTTGATCTTATCTGAAAACTGAGATTTCAAGTTTTAAAATGACAGGGGGCTATTCCAAAGTAATGTTTGTGACCGAAAAAATTTCACTTTTAAACGGCTACATAACCTAGCATAAACATTATATCCACGAGTTTGTTGTTGATAATGGGGCTCACTGGTTGGGTCAAGACATGTAGATATTTGAAAAATAAATTAATTGCCAAAAAACCTTGAGTTTAGTTCATGTAACGTTCGGTAACGTTTGTAACCTCGCACGGAAATAGATTTTTGCTCCAAATGACTTCAAAGTACAAATTCTCTGAAGTGTCAACAATTTTTTTATTGCGCTTTACACTGATTATGGATAACATATTGACAAATATTGCATAAACATTACAGAAAATTCTATCGCCAGGATTTATTTTAATGAATTCTTTTGTGTTGTAACGTTTGGTAACGTTTGTGACATTTTGGTGTAACCTTTTTGTAACGTTTGTGACATTTTTGAAATAAAACATGTGCTCATTCATGCACGGATATACATACTTTACAATTTCTGATTGGAAAACACTTCTCATGTACCAAGTAACATATGTATGACTGAAAAAACATGTTTATGTGGTCGATTAGAAAAGTTGATTTTTGCTTGAATTTAAAACAGGTTTAATTTGCTATGGAATGAGCCCCTTGCTGTAGGTTATTAGATGATTGGTTGCAAAGTTTTATCCAAATTGGTGAAAGGCATCTAGATAATTTGAAAAAACTATAGTTACGAGAAAATGCAGTTTAAAGTTTTTTACTGTAGTAAAATTGGATGGAGAGAGGATTTTAACTTGGTTTTAACACATTTTTCTTAAGTTTTGTATGTCGGAACCTGATTAATATGATAGAAAACGCTTCAAAGGTAACGTTTCTGATGAAATTAGAAAATCGTCCTCGAACGGGATGTTTAACTATGCTCAGCTTCAATGACCCGTAGCACGTGATATAATATGCAGACCTTAAGGTGCCTATACGCCGGGACAGTTGTGACGTCATAATTTATGCACAATGGCTTACACGTGCGTTTTGGACCCAAACAAACGGTGAGGCCATTTTTGCCACACGTAAAGTCTATGGAGAAAAAAGACCGACTTCGATTTTATACCATAACTTTCGTCTAAAACAAAAATAAGGGAAAACATGCCGGCCTATTATGCTGAAGGTTGTGATTACAAGCAAGGACGGGACCCCTGCCGTTATTTTTGTCTTCCAACCGAGAAAAATCAGTCTGAATTGTATGTTTACATGTGCCTATTGTGTAAATATGTATGATTAGTGGACACGATCATTTGTTTGGGTCCAAAACGCACGTGTAAGCCATTGTGCATAAATTATGACGTCACAACTGTCCCGGCGTATTGGTTTGACAGGTCACACATAAGCTTTAAACTCAATATTTTGGTTTAATATATGGTTGCTGAATTCGCATCCCATTGTTTATACACGACCTTCAACTACAATGATTAGAAGATGAATAATTGAATGTAACAGATTACTGATCCATTACTTTCAATACATTATTCATGTCACAAAATGCAATACTTAAACGAGAACATCAAATGCCCAAACCTGACACCTGATCAGTTGTGTTCATGCGCAATTTACACTGAGGTATAGAAACTGATTAAAAGGAGTGGTTGTAGACATGCGCATTTAAAAAGAACAAAATCAATTTTAAAATCGGTAATATTACCTCCCTGAATCAAAACGCATACAAGCAAGTCCCGGATAACGCTAAAAACTACTGATGATTACCTATCAGTATGATATTGTTATATATTTCAGTCATGATGTGAAATATGTGAATTCTTGCTCGTAAATAATTAAAAGTATCCAAAATATCACCGATAATTTTTTTTAAAGGGCTCATCTAGATTGATTCAACCTCTGCGAGCCGTTACCAATCACATTCGTTATTATATATTATGACAGGACCTAGGGTTTTTTCATTCACTTCTTGTAGGAAATAAGGTCATTTTAAAAATACAGAAATAAATCTTATTTCGACTGAAAATTCTTTACTGATACCCGTGGCATGTTTATGTAACATTTAGTTTCAATTAGCACCAACATTTTATTTGTTATCGATGCACCCAACCCTTGAAACACATTTTCCATCAGAAGGTTGCATTGAAATATTATTGTTGTACAACTGAATAATGTTTTAGATCCATTAATGAAAATGACATTCAATATAGAGCCGAGGATATAGGATGATTTGCTTATTAAAAATTCAATTATAGCTACATATGAAGCATTTAGCCTAAGAAAGGTATAATCTGTAGAAGTTAAACTAACTCATTTGCTTCTGAACTGAGTGAGAATTTGGACCAGGGAATGATATTTATCCAACTCCTGGAAAGTGTAGCTTGTAAGAACACACTTGTTTGTGTCAAAAAGTAAGCAGCATGACGCACATATAATTGTCTAACGCCTGGCTTAAATTTGATATGATCTGCTGAAAGCGGTTCTTACTTAAACAACCATTTGTTTGTTTAGGATCACAAAAAATATGTATAGAATAGAATACATCATATTTATGGGTTCTAGTATGGGTGTTTATTGTATTTTGAAACAAATCTATTCTTGACAGCACCTTTTCGACCTTTTATCATACTTGATTTTATATTTTCTGCTGTAAATTGCACTAAAGAGGTCGCTCCTGAAATTACGTCTGTTTGTTATGAATTTTATCTGCACGTACATAAGATGATTTTACACGGCTCCTGGTACGGGTGGCTTGTTTGATTTGGGATCATAACGACTAGTAAAGCAACACTTAGCGCGCCTTCTACCACCTGGCGCGAATGTGATCTCATCTGGTGCAAGATGTATGGTACTTGTGTAGACGTTGCTGACTGTATCATCCTCCTTCATCTGTAGTTCCCTGCAAGGTGATAAAGAAGAGTAATTTTGCGTCATAACTTATTAACTAAAATCAATCAATTAAAATAAATAAACAGGAATCACTCAATGAACAAATAAATAAATAATATGGTAAGAAGCAAATAACACTATTTTAATTGGTTAACTTGGTTAGAATTAAATTTGCAAGAAAAAGAAGAAGTTATCATTAGGATTTGTATATTGTTGAGCAGAGATAAAGTCCAATAAAACCATTACAGAAATGCTATTGAACATACAATTAATTGACAAACAAATTACCTTGCCAATGATCCAAAGGCCTCGAAGATGTTGGATCCACTTTTGGCGCTAGCTTCAATAAACAATGCATTGTGTTCCTGGAAAAAATATAAGAATATACCAATTGTCCATAATTTTGCGCCAAACATATACAAATGCGCCTTCTGTTTCAATTTTCATGTTGCATGCACTGTGCTTTAATTATGTTTTGACGGTAATATACAATGTTGCACATATATGTTGAATTTTTACTCTACAGGGTGTATCAAAAATAAGGTACTAAAGTGCTTGTAATTCTCCTGATGTTCGGTGTTCTTGATAAAGACACACTTTGCTTTTGAACACATAAACCATATACTACAGTGTGTTACTAACGAGAACATTAAGCCCATGCAATTAGAGCATCCAAACACCCGGAAATGATAAAAGTGTTACAGCTATTCGTAGTTTTTTTTACAAAGAGGCAGACCTACCTTAGCAAGTTTGAGAGCGGATTGTTTGGGCACCTGTCTGTCACTAATCAGATCATCTTTGTTGCCCACTAACATGATCGCTGAACAGTCATCAACCTCCTAAAATGAAAGAAAAGTAACTACATCTGATTTTAACACATAGGCTAGTTACAAAACATTTCGGTCTGTTTCTATAATGTTGGAACAAAAATAAATCACTGACCAGTGTTGTAGCCAGAAGTCCAAAACATTATTTAACAATAATAATTATATTCAGCATCTTAAACAGTGGCGTGCCCAGGATTTTTTGAGTGGGGGGGGGGGGGCAAACCATCAGTTCCCCCGAATGACCAATAGCGGCAGAAGGGTAAAATGTGATATTTGTAGATTTTTTTGATAATGCGCGCGTAGCGCGCGAAAATTTTTGCAATTTACGCAAAACACGGCAAAATTTGACTGAATATTGACAGAATACCAGAAATTTCGCGCGAAGAGCGCAAAATTTTTGCGCATATTTAAATTATCAATAACAAAGGGAAATTCATGGTATTTTCTTCTCTTTCCTTTTGATTTTTTTCTCTCCTCCTCTTTTTTTTGTGTCAAGATGCCCGAATGGGCCGTTTCCTCCGACTGACTCATCAAATCTTAAAACTCCCCCACAGGATACAGCGATGTAATTACTGTCGTGACCCAGAGAGTAATTAGCCAAATACAATTTTTCTCATTTTTTATTTTAAAAATCCATGACATTTGAAAGAATGATTTTGGGATTTGTAACATAAAGATTAGTACTCGCTAAAAAGCTCATGTTTGAGGATGTAACGTGCACCAAGAATACCACCTTAACTCACTCGCAATTATTTTTATTACACAAATACTGGCAATCCAATCTTTGAATTTTCTATCCACTCTAAATTCTTGCTTTCTGATTGGCTAGATTACGTACAGAAGATCGTCTGCTACAAAGAACAAATTTATTGGACAGTATCAACAAATAAAAATTCCTTTAAAAAGGAATTGTTCGAGCAATCATGATTGAATCTTTTGATTGTGATTTCCACAAACAATCAAACATAGCATGCAAGCCCCATTATACTACATAAGACCAACGGTTGTGGATAATAGTACCAAATTCCGAAAGTTAAGAAAAATGGGAAAAGTCGGCCCTTTTCCAAAGTAAATGACATCCTTAGAAATTGGCAAAAGTGTCATAAACTCTTTGCTGTTTGGTCTGCCAGCTTGTGAGCTGGATAAATTACAGCGTA
>JXSR01S024149.1:24733-41476 GCA_000969725.1 Ophiothrix spiculata | reverse complement strand
AGGTAATTGTAAACATTCAAAGTGAATTAAATTGAATGATACAGTTTTCATCGCAGGTAGATTGTGGTCAATGCAGAGGGACTTGTATGCAGGATTGAGCTATGGTTTCACTATGTTGACCTGAAGGTAAAATTTGCGTTAATAACCAGATACAGATATTTGATGAATGAATTGATTAAAGGTTCTAACCCTAATTTACAGAATATGTGACAAAATGTCAATGAGAGGAAGATGAAATAGGTGCAATAAATCTCAGGGGGGGTTCTCACATTAGGTTGATATACGTGTATGTGCCACAGTTTTGGGGTACAATTTCGCCATTTTAGATATATCGATGGGTGGGTTTTTGTCACAGATCTAATGTGCCCAAGTGTGTTTATGGGGAAAATTGTCTTAAAAAGCGCCCAATTTGGCCCAAATTGGGTGTTTTTGAGGAAAAATGGTATGGTGAAGGGTTGCAAAATTGCCTTTATTTAGGTATAGCGAACGGTCCTTATCGCAAAGTCTGCGTGGCACACCCCCATACAATTTTTTTTTGAGCCGGGCAATTAATAACCACTGCTGTAAAACTGATTTGTAACATGACTGACTTAGGGTTATTTCAATACTAAATACTTCAATGATAGTCAAACAACCATAACTTACAAGTGTACTTTAAAACTAACGGTGTTTGAAGGTGATTCCACGATGTTTGATAGTGTTTATACACTTTGAGCAATGTTTTAATAAACCATTTTTTGTTTAAAGCTTGTTTGTATGAAAAGGGTATCAATGTCATGAGAAAGCACTTAACACCTGCTATATTGTGATAAGATTAAGACTGTCAAAGTTAGGGATAAAAACAGGTATATGAACCCATGTAACACAAAGTCAACTATTTTTAACAGTGTAGATTGGTGATCTGTCATAATAGAATGAACATAGGCCCAGACTTGACACTAAAATCATAGCATTTGCTGGTAATCAGAAAGCAGGTGTACAACTTGTTCACATTAAAGAATGTACCATGCCCATTTGTAACATACTAAGGGCTGAAACCTTTAAAGGTCCTGAAAAGAGATAAGCTAATCCTTCAGTCGCCTGGCAGTTGCACAATATAATAAGGTTTATGTTGATAAAATGATGGTGACATTGGACCATTCTGTAAAACATGGAAAAGGTATTTTTTATAATCAATGGCACTAAGAAAAAAGGCTTATGTTTGAACTAAATAGCTCGTTTAGCGTTAGATGTCTCTTGTCTTTCCCTAGATCTTGCACAGATCCCTCTAACAACCCCACCACTGACCAACCTCCTCTCTGATCTACCCAAGTTAGTGTTACCAATTCACACAGACTGACCAATTCTGACTGGTTTGGTGCTAACAAATAACTGAGCTCTGTGCAAGAACTAGTCTTTCCCTTCTGCTGTTTACAATCTTCTAACAAAATTTGGGGGTATTGTTTGGGGTATATTCAAGTTCAAGTTCAAAGTATTTGAGCCCCTTAGTTCGAATTAAGCGTGGCCGAGCGGTTAGAGCACAGGTCTCGTAATACACAGATTGTGGGTTCGAGCCCTGGGCCGGGCGGTTTTCATCTCCTTGATCAAGAAACTTTACTCTACTTGCTCCGTGGTCGAACAGTCACGTAATAGACTCCTTCATGGGGTATGCATGTTATGCAAGTACTTGTATCATTGATTGATTGATTGATTGATTGAATTCCTTCTCCAAGTCAAATATGTTTTGAGTTTGGGATGTTTCAATCTGGGCATAATACCTTTTTGATAAAGATAACCAACATTGATTGATTTGATATTTGGCTTGGTAGTGATCAAAGTTATCTCTATTCTCTTAGTGTACAGCAAATTTTATATCAACCTTGGTCACAAGAACACTTACTAGGGTTGACTTGGATTGATGCCAATGATCATGTTGTAGTGCTCTAAGTGAGCTTGGTTAACCAATCAAAGAGAGGTTTTCGTGAACCTTGTTTTACATTTACCTTGAATAGTTGTTCCATCCTTTTGCATTTAAGCAAAAAATTGAAAGATATCTTTGAATCTTACTGATCACTGATTCCAGAAGGGTTTGCTTTGGCTCACTTTGGCTAGCAGAACCTTTCTTTTATTTTGAGGTCTAATTAGTATTGTTTGTGAGTTATGGGTGATGCATACATTTGACATGTATTGAGATTATTTGATAACAAATTACCTCCATTGTACTTGTGTGTGGTTTTTTGGGGCACTTCTCGGCATTCAGCTTAAGAAAAACCTTCTATACTTTGATCACCACTAAACAGGCAGGAATTGTTAAGCTTTTCTTCATTCGCAAGCAAAGCCTATCCCAACCACGTGCTCACCATGGATACCGCGATGCGCGAGTCGCATATGTGAGACCAACCAATTTAGTGTTGGATGAGTATATCTGTTTAATATCATCTTCAGTGGGTTTATGAATCATTGGGGATGGATACATTTGACATGATCAAATTATCTGAGCTGCCTTTGTTCAAGGTTGCCTTCCTTTTCCTACTTCACATGTTCCTTATTGAATATTTTTGGATCAATCAATTTGGGCATGAAACGTTTTCTGGTTTCAAACAGGTGACTGACACTGATTGATATTTGACTCAATTTGGCAGTAGACTTTGATACAATCAATTTAATTATTGTCAGTGTCAGTACTCTATTAGGACAGTGCCTCAAAAGTAATACCTTCAAAGGTCTTCCCACTTGCAGTTTTCCTTGCAAAGATAAAAAACAAGTTGCCACTACACCCGGACTGTATATCCAGGGTTGAGACCTACAAGGCTATATCACAGAGTACCGGTAACAGAGATGACACTGAGTTCAAAACATGGCCCCAATTAGCCTTTGTGTAATGTATATGTCAGGGGTGTGAGAGGCCACTTGACAAAAACAAGGAAAAGCGTCGTAAAGTTGGGGTAAAAGGTCAAAAATGGGCTGAAAATGAATGAAAAAGCTAAAATTTTAGCACATGAACATTTTCAAAAACGAGGAAATCAGCTGAAAAGAGGAACTTTCACACCCCTGATATGTGGACAAAAGCGAAGACACACAATGAAGAATGCTGCACACGTTGTACCCGATTAGGCGTAACACACATCAAAGACGATTTCTTTTGGTATGTCAGGATTTATCAATATTTGAGCAGGATAATTCTTTGTGTGTCCTCATTAATTGGAGCCATTCATCACAAGATCAGTGAAGAAACGTTAACCAGCGACTATTGAGAAATAGTAATCAAATGACCTACGAAATATATGGGGATAAAGTTTCAGGGGCCTGGCTATATTTGCAAGGCAGCAATTCCAAGAACAATAGGTTTCAAGACCTAATGGTGCACTAAAGATGAATCACACACGTGTATAAGATCATTCATCAAGAAACATTGGGTCTAGAATCTTTTGTTCTTGGGATTGCTAAAATTCAGATACGACCAGGCCCCTGACACTTTATCCCCATATACTTCATAGCTCATTTGATTACTATTTCTCAATAGTCGCTGGTTAACGTTTCTTCGCTGATCGCGTGATTAGTGGCTCCAATTAACGAGGACACACAAAGAATAATCATGCTCAAATATTGATAAATCCTGACATCGTCCTTGATGTGTGTTACGCTTAATCGGGTACAAGGTGTGCATACTTCATCGTGTGATCTAGTTTTTGTCCACATATTACGTTACACATTACGCTAATTGGGGCCATGTTTTGAACTCAGTGTCATCTCTGTTACTCTGTGATACGACCTTGTGGCTCTAAACCATCATATGCATATGCAGTGTTTCAGTCAATTCTGACAAATTACTATTTATTCTGGTGTTTCCATGCCAGTCTCGTCATGCTTCACAGATACAAAGTTGCACTGCAGTGCATGATCTCATAACTTGACACCCACTTTTTTCTGCCCTAATGTTTTTTCATCTACAAGTTGTACGAGAATTCTTCATCTTCAAATGATCTCATATTGACAAACAAACCGAGAAAAATCAGTCTGATTTGTACTTACGCCTATCATGTCTATGCTGTTAATACGTATGATCAGTGGAACTACTCATGACATGATCATTTGTTTGGGACCAGATCGCACGTGTTGGGCTTATTATAATAAATGTGACGTCACTACTTCCCCGGCGTTTTGTTCAGAACAAAAGCAAATGGTCCGGAACTGGTGTTTCTGACCAGTCAACCACCAGATGAGTTTTGAAGCATTCCTTAAGTAGATTGTGTGTATCGTGCAAATTAAAAACATATTCTAAGACAACTATTACTCGAATCCAAGGCTATTTAGTATGAAATCATGTAAACATAGCCGAAACAGAATGGCACTCTATTTTCAATGTCTCAAGGATGTGACATCAAATTAGAGGAAGCAGCTCTAGAAGTACTCAAGATGCACAGGAAGAGCTCTATTCCTGCTTTAGCACCCCTTATTTGATGGGAAAATGATAACACATTACCGAGCTTATATGAAAAATATTGGGCTCTCAATTCAAAATATAGGAAAATGTTTCGAAAAGGAAAGCCTTAACAAAAACCAGACAACTTTTATAAACATTTGTAGGTTAATTCTATCTATATTCCTGATCAATCAGCCCTGTGTGCAACAGTTTAATCCAGTTTCAAGGTAGGAAATCTGCAGTGAGAAAACGCATACTGGGTCAAACATCAATTTCTTCAAAACATTTTGGTTTATTGACTGTAGATCTTGTGCAGTGTGCACTGATTGCTCTAAAAAGAGTTGTTCTTAATCAACTCCTGGTAAAGCTGGTAATTGACAAACGACAAGCATAAGCCACCATATATGTGATGGCTCACCCCGAAAGGGGGGACTTTGAAGATGATATCAATTTTGATTTTTTCATTTCATCTGTTGCAGCTTTTTTAAGCTTTAATATGACACCTTGTTGAAATTGATCACGGCGATCAAATTTTACAACAGAAAATCTGCTGGAAATTCTTATTATTTTCTTAATTTTTTGCTGCCTGTTTTCACCTATATCTTGAAAAGTTTTTTGTCGCAAAGTCCCCCTTTTCGGGGTGAGTCATCACATATTATGCAAGGTGGCTCTTGAGCAATTCACACCTCATATACACATTTTCACACACTCAGTTCTCGTTGGATTCAAACATGGATGACCCAAGCTGGACCATTGGTTTATATTCTCATGGTTCAATTCTATTTTATTTGCATTGAAATAATCTTTGCTCAAAACAAATGCAAAGGAAAAACATACATATTGAATCTATTACACCCTTGAATATCTGTATGTAAATCTAATCATTCATCTGAGCTAGTTTTATCCAGCACTATATGAAACATGTCATTGACCCCAGCCTTCATCGTTTTGGATATGACTTCTATGACTGACCTATCGGGTATAGGCCTAATGATGATAAAAGAAAACATAAGATATTTTCGCTGATGACCAGTATACACAGGGTCAAGTAGGTCATTATTGTGGTTTCTTATTTATACAAAGAGGAAGAAAATTATGTAAATAACGAAATAGATTGAAATCATACTAGTAATTCGACAAATCAATTACCGTTATCACATTATTTGATGAATAAAACAAAGCAAATTACGTCTGTTGTGGTTTTACGCAAAATGAAACAAAGAATAAAATTAAAGTGTTTACAAACAAACAACATCTTTTGAGATATCTTGTAAATCTTTTGCAATATCAACAAAGGCCTATAAAACTAATGCGGTTGATATGATAAAGTATGTATGTATTGTCTAAATAGAAAACAACAACATCTTACACCGAAACTTTGGTGTAAAATGTGAAATTGATCAAACTTAAGAAAACACCTGGATTTGGATCTGCAGCCTCAAGGTCACTGACCTATGGGACTGAATGCCAAGGTGTCAATGACATAATAATATGTCTCTTATCTTTAAAAACAAAGTTGAATAATTCAACTAAGACAATTCAAAAACATAACAAATACTAAACATGGCAATATGATATGTGACCCGTCATATCGAAAGGTGCCTTAAGGTCGGCATAGTAAATTACGAGATACAGGCCACTGAAGCTTAGCATAGTCAAAATTCACGTCCAAGGTCGAACTTTTAATTTCATCTGAAACTTTTCCTTTCAAGTGTATTCTATCATATTAATCAGGTTACAACATCAAAAACATTAGCAAAATGTGTTAAAAACAAAGAGAAAAATCTTCTTTCCATTCAAGTATTACTCAGTACAAAAAATTTAAACTTGATTTTCTCAGAACTATAGTTTTCCGAATCAGTCCGATGCCTTTTACCAATCTGGATGTAACTTTTTAACCGAACAATCAACAGCCAAAAGCAAGGTGTCATTTTAAAGCTTAAAATCTCAGCTTTTAGATAAGACAAAAAAAAAATCAATTTTGATTTTGGGACCCTTAAGGTACCTTTTGATATGACGGGTCACATATAGACATTGGCTTTATTTACCATAATCACACAATATGCCACCATGAGTGTACAAAACAAAGATGACCTGTGATTCATGAATATTTCAACACAATCCTTCTAAATTGGATTTCAACAAATTGAACCATCAACAAGAAAACTATGTTTCATCCAAATCTTTTTGGGGATGCAGATGAATCCCTGGATAATTGTCTAAGGATCCTTGTAGTTGAAGGGAATGTGTAATCACCTGCTCTAAAGCCAACTGATACACTTAAGTGCAGCATGGACATTGGTTTTTCATACGTAGCCAAGGGCACCCATCATATCTTTGTCCTGTAAAACCAAATTAAAAAAGAGTGTGGCAGAAACAAGCCACTATTGCAAATGGCACACATAAAAAAAGAAGCTTCCAAACAACTCGTACCTTGTCAGCAATAAGAGAATACTGCAAGACTCATAATCATTCTCTAAATACGAGTGATGTTTTTGTCAGCTCAGTTTCCGACAGCTCAGCAAAAAACATATTATATAACCTCCTGACCATAAAGATCTTCTGTCAAATGGTAATTTGTATATGTAGAAATAATGTGACCAGAAGAGACTTATCCTAAATAAAGGGGTCGAGATGACCAAGAGAGAGGAGGTAAGATCTCTTTTTTCCATGAGATTGCCTCTCAAGCTATATTGATGTAATTCCAGGAATATAAAAGGTGTCTGCACTATTGGAAATATTGCATGGAAAATCTTTCGCACATCTAAACTTGAAACGAAACACATACAGCTGAAGAAAAAATAAAGCAATTAATTAGTTGAAGATGATATTTCACTGAAAGATATTGACCACATGGTGTAAGTACATTCAAACTGCGCCGAATATAACAAAGATTTTGTGGTCAGAAGGAAATAATATACCAATTAGATCGGGTTTGTGATTGCATACTATTGAAATGATGCTTCTGTGCTGTTTCGCTATCACAATAAAAACAGGGTGATGTAAGATGTTAAGGGCTTGGTTCAGTGACCGATATTACAATAAACCTGATTCTGACCAACTTCATTACAAATAGTTCCATCTTGGAGACGTTTGCTTTAACAGTAAAAAATCGAACCAAAATGTTAATATAAGATTGAATAAAAATATGAAATAAAATTGAAGGGAAGTTTATGCTGGCTTGATTGAGAAACGATTAGAAACAATTGAGCATGGTTTTCCATCAACCACATCTTATTAAACTGTCAACTTATGGTTAATGGTTGAATTATACACTTTGTCAACATTACTATCACACTCGTACAATTTTCTAGAGTATGATTTTGAAACAAAACATTTTTCCCTTCACCATGTTAGTATATAACTGCTTGTATATCAGCAAAAACGTTTAATTACACCTGATTCTAATTGCTTGTGACAGGTGGCCTTGTTTAACCTGTACTGGGATATCGATTAAGGTCAATATAAAGTTATTCTATAAGAATAGAAAAATACTTCACTCAATCATTGGCAATGGTCCACACCCCTTCATTTGTTAGCAATACCTTAAGCTTAACCACAGTTCATGACCAAGTGTTTCCCAGGAAATTTCATGCTACTGCCAACCTTACATTACTGACTGCCCCTTCTAGACAATCTAACATCAAGTTTTATTAAATGTGATAGATCTCAACTATACTGAACACCATTCTTGTAACATGATTTCCGATGATGCGAAACTACATAGATCAACTCATGCCAATCCTAAAATTGCTGCAGTCAATTTGTCTGATAAGCCTATAGAAGTGTCCACTGGCAAGAAATTAAGTAATAAAGTCAGATGCTGCTAATTTACAAAATTAAAATAAAATAAATCATACTGACAGTATGTTTAAATCTGAAAATTATGTATCCACAAAATGCAGGTGTTTTACATTAGGCTTGTGTCCAAAGACATTCGCTTGCCCGAGTGACATTCACTCACACTATTGAGAAATCTTCATTCAAACGGCAAGGGACATTCCTTTAACAAATATCACAACACTCGCTATACTTCAGATTGAGTGGAAGAGAAGTTAACTCCGAATATTCTTGGGTTTGTTTTTTGAATCATCACAGCACTTCAACATTTGCTTTCATTAATTTTAACGATATTCGCGTAATTAGAGTGACATTCGCTCTCCGTTTTAGCGAATAAGTCAGAGTGAATATCAAGAGCGAATGTCACTCGGGCAAGCGAATGTCTTTGGACGCCAAGCCTTACCTACACTAGTCCACTTTTGAAATTTAAGGGATGCACAATGTTTCAGAACTTGATTGTTAGGCAGTAATCAACGTCTCTAATGTAAAACATTTGACTTGTAAAAGTTGTGGCCTAATGTTGCTCCATCACCTAATGAGATCATGAAGTTTCTAATGCTCAACTTATGACCTGCTGATGCCCTTAATGTATCATGGCCTAATACACCAAAGTACTAAAAGTGTCTAATTCTTGGTAAAAGATATCCAGGAAGACAAGCTAATGAACAACCAACCCTGCCCTAAACTTACGGTGTAAATTAAGACTTCTGCCACATGTCTGGGACAAACCATAATCAACACTGAAACCTGGCCCAAAGATGTCATTGACAATATCCTGTATATATCCATCTCTCATTAACATTGATCACATCAAGTCCAGAGAACTAGGCAATTGAAAAATAGTCATTTCTCCTGTTATATTAGGACAATATTGTCAGCGTATCCTAAATGATAACATGACCATCCACCACAAATCAGTTGAAAGGTGGATATACAGATGCGTGGCCAACAACTGTTGCATTTTTAGACTTCAAGGTTTACAAAAGGCCCCTCAAAAATTTGAAGAATGGTTTACATATCGCTTGCATTTTTCAAAAGTGATTTTTTTAAACCAGTTTTTCCTCCGGTTTACCTATTAGTCACCAAGATGTGCTTTGTAAAAATGTATCAAACGGTGTAAATAACCGTTGGTCAAGTAAAAGCGGTTTGCAAATGAGTAATATTTTTTCACTTTCTCAGGTTTACATATCGGGTGGTAGTCAAAATCTCCAGCCACGCATCCGTATCCAACCTAAATCTGAGTGTCCCCCCAGAAACCAGCAAATTAACGTTAATTGGCACAAGGTTTTTATTTGATTTTTTGTGGCTATATGAAACATTCAATTCTATTCAATTTAAGTCACTTATAACTGTTGCAATTGGAAAGTTTATTATTGAAAAAAATTGACATTCATTAAGTCTCTTAAAAGATGAATGCAACAAACCCTATGTATTTTGTTTTATTCTATTTGTTAAGAAGGTTTCATACATATCATAAGAGAGTGTGTACAATTTAAAATGGTCCCTTGAAGACATAAGCAAGTTTCCGTTCAACTGCAGTTTTTAAACTTAAAATTACCTATCTTGCAAGTGTCCCGTGCAGACTAACATGAATGCAGATAGACAAACAAAGAACCAAGCCTTTGCATCGGGGCATGAGATTAAAATTCATGATTTTTTTTCTCACGAAGTAAGGGCTAAGAGTTAATTGTGTTGGGAGTGGCCATCTTTCTCTTTCTCTTTCTCTTTTTCTTGCTATCTTTTCTATTTTCGGCATCTTTTCAAAGATGCATTGGCCAGCATGCATAGATTAACCATTTCTGGCTATCCAGGTTGGTGCTTTTGTATGAGCTTGGAAGAGACCATGAGTTCATCATGGATCTGATGGTATGTGTCCGTCACGGACCAACCGAGGTAAACAAACAAACAAATGAATGAAGCAGCAAATAAACAAGGAAAAAAATATTAGAAAACAGAAAAACAGAAAGACAAAAACAAACAAATCACCATCAGAATTAATCAGCGAGGAACACAACAGATGGCATCAAACACAATATGAAACCATGCAGTTTATGACTACCTAGGGGAAATAACAATCCATAGCCATCAAATTGTTAATTACAAAGATCCAGGCTACATAGAAACAAACAAAACAAGTTAACAATTAAGTCTCAGCTTGCAAGCTACGGAAGTCTCTGGACAGTTTAGTTCCAGGAAGTGTAACAATTAATTAGTGCACAGGTGCTTTTTGTCAGGAGAGGTTACTGTGTTGTACAGGACTCCCATTCTGACCATCTTGCATAATCCCAATGACGCAAAGTCAAGGATTAATTCATAACATAGGTGATGATTTGATAATTATTGTTAAGTATCAAGCTGGGTCATAACAATATTAGTAGCAGGTGGTTTGTTTCAACAGATATGTACTTCATCATAGCAAGTTAATTAATTATAATTATAAATTAAGTGCTTTATGCTAATGCTAGAAGCTTAGTAGTGAATATGGTATGGTTTGCCTGGTCTGTGGTAGGCATGGGAATAGAGATTGCTTTTAAAATAAAGAGAGAATTATTCTAAGAAACGAGTTCTTGAGACTGTCATTATCCTTAAACTTGGAACCTGTTTATATATGCTTTGCAACCATAGCCCAGCGATTAAACACTTAGAGCAGCACCATATGGAATAATTTCAAACAGTTTAGTGTGGCTCATTTTGGACAATATCATGCAGCGGATAGGTGTGATGTTCCATTATCAGCATTTGGAATGAAGCCTTTACAAGATCAGGTATAATGTTGTTTGAGGTGCCTTGGTCCATTATTTAATTTCGATACTCATATATGGGTTGCCCCTTCTCAAAGAATAATACAACCACTATGGTAGCGATGTTGAATATTTCAACTCTATACATTCCCCACCCTAGATAGTTAATATAATAATCTTGTTAATTCTTTCTGAACACTTTTTTGCCCTTGACAGCAACAACCTTTATGTCATCAGTCCATTGACCACAATGTTATGATTCTCTCTTCTTCAGGATGGTACCAGCAGATAACCAAGCCACAATGTGTGTTATACAAGGAGCCACAGTGCTATCAAGCAGTGGAATTGTTTCCTGAGAAGACTTGTAACCACATGATCAGGAAAATATGCAGAATGACCATATCATGAGGTTAGGTCTCGTGATATTTTACCAAGAAATTCATGACTTTCAGTTAACTTAAATAAGACCTTTTTGCATGAAGATGCATGTTCTCATTCATTCAGTAGAAGTAAATAAGTGAAGTAAATAAATCTAAAACTGGAACTTATGTTACAACTGTGCAACGTTGCGGCCATTACCAATGGTCACGTGACCAATTCCAGGAATCAGATGCCTGTTGAAGACCATTGGTAATGGTCGCAACGTCGCACAGTTGCAAAGTAAGTTCCAGTTTTAGACTTCTTTACTTCACATAAAACATTTTTGTGTTTATACTGAGAAATACATCTGTATGATACTGCTTTCATACTTGTGTAAATTAATAGCTTAGCTATGTGATGCATATTTTTGATGCAAGAACTTGCCGCTTCTGGATGTTGTACACCATTCTTGCAAATTATTGAAACCAGAGATCTAGACTCACCAGGTAAACACTGTATGCAGCATCCAAGAAGGAGAATTTGCACAGGAGACCAACAGTTTAACGTGACTTCCGAACCAAAGAGCAATTAGAATAAAGTTTCTTGCCCAAGGAAATAAGGAGACATGGTCCGATTGGGGTTAGAACCCGAACTTCTGTATTAGGAGTCCTGCTCGGCCATGCTTCTCTCTAGCAGTGAATTTGATTATACTTTAGGATGCCAGAACAAAATGTTTGCAATAATGAATATGATTACTTGTTTTACCAGATTAAAGCACATCCATGTACACAAACCTTATCAAATCAAAACCTCACACCTCAAACAGGTGCAGCTACATATAAACCGGGATATGAACATTGCCAGTACCTTAAGTCTACTAGACTTAAACATTACCACAGGCCAAGAACACTAATTAATTATACATGATTATCACATGCTTCAATTCCGAGTCTTAGCAAGATTAATTAAAGGTACCACAAATGGCACCAGGTAATCTGATTTACTGGAAATCTACCATAGTCTATCCTTAGCACACAATTTGATAACCATGATAGGTCAAGGAAACGGTCAAGGTAGTTCTTTCATAAACATACATACAAGTAATTCCTTTCTTCAAATTTACCAACAAATGCAATTGGATTTGATGTCTAGGCAATTACAACCAAAATAAAATATGCTAATTGCTATCACGGTGAGCTAGTGTGGTATTGCAAAATGGTGAAGGGACTATGAATCAGAATATTGCGAGCTTGAGACCAATACGTCGATCCTGGGTTTACACCCGGAAGTCAATCTTTACCGAAATTTTAGCCCAAACACACTTTTGCCTATAAAACCAATAAGCTGTGATATTAGCTCCAATTCATAGCGGGTGATTTGAATTGTTGTTTGGGATGGGTGGTAGTGCGCATCAATTTCACGCCTATTTGGGTGCATCGTTGTGCTTTACCAGTGCATTGTGGGATTAAATTTCGGTAAAGATTGATTTCCGGTTGGGAAACCCAGGATCGACGTATTGCAGCCAATAAGTGATGTCCAGTTACTTTGTCAACCAGAGCAATATCGGGGAGCTGATATGAATAGAATTTAATGCAAATCAAGTTCAGATAATTTACTAACTATACTGTCACTCCACAGATGTGCCTCTTTCCTGATAGGCTAAATTATTTTACAAGAAAAAAAGTCTTATTTTTGTCCTTCGTGTAAACTTTAACTGCTAAAAATAAATATTTTTGTTGTTCAAATAAAGAAAAAAGTGATAACTGTCAAACTTGTTACACAAGCCAGACTGAAATTTCTCGATATCTGCGACAACTTCTCAATGTCAGCACATAACCACAATTACAAACAAATTTTGGAATGAATTGATGGCCGGTTGTGCTATTATAACTAATTTGATCTGGTGGTATGTCAATGGATGATTAATGTGTTAAAAAACACCACTTGTTAAAATTTTTTAGAAAGTCCGCTGCAGAAGTTTAGCATGACTTTACAACCTGGATTTGGTTGTTCTAGGCAAATACCCAACCACAACTTTGAAACCAGCTTGTGGAATAATGCTAATCCAACAAGATATGCATACATGTGAGACCAATTATAGTCAGAAAGCAGGATATTTAACACAGGTAATCCAAGAAGTACTAAAGGAAATCCATTAATTACAGCCATTCCCGGTCACTGCTTATATATAAACTCAAGTCCCGGCCGGTCGGTCCATTACTCAGGTATGCAACACCATACATGGCTAGACAAGGTTTGCACTTGACAGACTTCCTGGAATCTTTGGTGGAATTACAAGAAATATATTTTACAAGGATAAGTGGGTTTTTGTGAGCATGCTAATTTCAGAGTCAATAATTATCAGTCTCCTGTGTTCTTCCAAGTTCATTGGGAAAGCATTCAAAATAATTGAACAAACTGGGAATGACATAAATCAATACAAGCAAGTCCCTTTTGATGTGAACAAATCAAACCATAACATAGAGCTACTCAAGAATTCAGGGGCTTAATTTTCCACTTCAGTATTACTGTTACTTACAGGGGTGTGAGAGTCAGGTGATAAAAGAGCTGAAAAAAGCTGATAGTCACAAAATACCAAATACAGGATGAAAATTAAAGAAAAAGCCTTTCAAAGGCATTAAAAAAGCTGAAATCAGCTTCAAAGCTGAGCTCTATTTATTACAACTGTTACAACTAAACGGGGCTTAGCTTAGAACTAATGTTGTTTCCCTTATCTCCCCTCTCACAGACTCAGCACTGCACCAAGCCTGGGCAGTGAGCATGGTAAGGGGCACTCTTGCCTCTGCTCCAAAGGGTAGAGGATGGCTATCAAGTATGAGCTAGTTATAGCATTATGTATCTGGACATTTTTGAAAACACAAAGAATGTGTTTGTTGTTTGTTCAAACACAAGCAAGCTTCAAGTGCAATTTGAGATTGCATTTGCTATGGATTTGGGTATTCAAACACGCCACAGAGTTGTTCATCGCGAATCAACAACGATGCATCCATGTGTCTGCGTATTTTTATCGCGCGAGGGTGCCTTTAGCCACCCGAGTGGAAAATGTATAAATTAATTCTAAATGTTTTCAATTTAACAGATAGGCCTACTCATCATAATAAAAATATTAAGTATTTCTGAAGCAAAGTGCTATAGTTTGTTTATGTTTGCTGCCTTGACGTTATCAATTTTTCCCAAGCACCAGGCTTTTGCACGTACTATAATAAGTGCCCGGCGCTCGATGAGTAGTAGGCTGACTTTTGTGTACTGCGTAAACGCACTTCCGTAAACGCCGTGCCGTGTGTGACGCGCTAATTTGAATATCAACTGTGGATTCATCACGAATCAACAACGGTTCGCTCCTGTATGAGGAGATGCAATGAGTTGTTGAAATGATATTGACACACAAGGCTGCTTAATTTTTGAGCAAACCATATTGGCCACAGGAAAATGCAATTGACCAGTCGATCAACCAATACATTCAACTATGACATGCCCCACTGTCATCATTAGTCCATTTGGCTACTACATTTGGCAGATTTACTGGTCACATTCAAACAAGCCCGTAGCCAGGGGGGTGCGGCGGGGGCGTCGCAACCCCCAAATTTGACAATGTACAAAAAAGGTCCACAAAAAATCCCTAAATGTCCACCAAAAGAACACTTTAAGGACCAAAAAACGTAAATGTAGGTCGTTTTTTAATGAAATACTGCACAAAATGCTTGAAAAACTACTGAAAACCTCTTTTTTTTTTTTTGTCAAAACCGCTAAAATTAGTTTAGGGTCGACCAAAACGAAAATTGCTCCTCCAAAAGGACCACTTTTTGGAAATCCGCACCCCCCTTGAAAAAATCCTGGCTACGGGCCTGCATTCAAAACCTAATGATGATCAGAAATCTTTGCAACGACAGCAAAGACACTGTTACCTACAGTAAATTTCAAATCATCATAACAAGTCAAACTTTCTTCGGAGGTGATTCAACAAACTTTGTCAGCATCCAAACAATGAATAGACACATTTTGTCTTGATCAGGAAACCCTTGCAACTTAACCTCCCACCTGTTTGTATTAGAAAGAGCCGGATGCACACTAACACTAATGGAATCTGTGACCTTTGGCTGCAAACCACAACACTGATTTGCTTAGTCTTCACACGTTTACACTCGGCACCCTGGATAGGATCAAGCTTTTTTGTTTGTTAGTCAATTTAGATAAATGTGACGTGGTATGGCAAAACCAGGCTCATCTGGGCAGAGATGGAAATTGATTTTTTGTGATAATATAAAAATATAGACATTGCTCTTTCTAAAGATTTTTGTTTCATCTCAGATAACCATTCCTAACCAAAGTAATGAAATTTTAAAATGTGGATTTCTTAAATGTTTAAAATGAGAAATGTACAACAACAACAAAAAGAAAGTAATAAAGTAATATAAAGAAAATTGAAAATAATTATTTGTTTAAAAGTATACCTTCCCATTTAAATTTTACTCTGGGATTTTCACATAATGTTTTTATCATATTTAGCACTACAAATTTGTAAGGAACTTAGTTTTGACAAAAGCCCTTCCCATTATTTTAGCCTTTTTCTCATTTTTGCCCAGTTCCGCCTGATTTTGCTATATACCATGTCACAAATCTTGATGTGGAATGACAAACCAAGTTGGGAGTCATTTAGTTTCATGGACATATGTGACGTGTGCTGTCAAAAACACTCACTTCTGGGCAGAGTTTTTGAGTTTTTTCTTTACCTATAATCTACCCATCTTCAGCTATCAGAGGGTTTGAATTTTTTGAAATGGACATTCCTAGCCGAAGTTACGTAATTTTTAATTTGACTTTCTCAAAAACATGAAGTTTTAAAATTCTTATGTAAATTCACATAGAGTTGAAAAATAACACATTTGCAGAAATAACATGTTCCAAAAAAGTCTCTAAAAATATTTTCTGGATTGAATTTTTATTTCAAACTTCAAGATTTATGTTCCAGCAGGTTTGAAGAATTAATAATTACCAAAATCTGAAAATGGTACAATTTCACCCCTTTGACCAAATTGGTCCATAATTAGTTTCCATGGCCTGCCGAGAAGTAAGTGGTTTCGACAGCACACGTCACATATGTGCTAGGCCTCAACATGATCAGCAAAATATTTACAAATCTGATAACCTATTCTTGGAAATTAAGATTATCCTTACAATAAAGCTAGTGAATAAAAGCAGGATCCAACAAAACTTGTTCAATACAAGGTTGGCAAAAATCGCGATTTTTTTTAAAAAATCAAAAAAATCGATTTATTTGATTTAAATCGGATTTTTTTGATTTAAATCGATTTTTTTGATTTTCATATCAGAGGTTTGTAGGAGCTACACCCTTCCCCTAACTCACATTACTCTTAAAAT
>JXSR01S024149.1:11034-22948 GCA_000969725.1 Ophiothrix spiculata | reverse complement strand
CATGTTAAAGGGACTGGCCTAGATTCTTCCCACTAATTTTTTACCTGCATATTTTTTTTACTTGAATCGATAGAACATGTTTATAATAATATAATACAAGTGGTTTTCCATGATTTTGAGGAACATTGGAGAAAATAGCAATTCTTTACCTACTTTAATTTTTGTCGCCGGCGACAACAAGTGGTGTGAAAACAGTGTTTCTAGTTTGAAAACTGATAAAAATCTTGTTTCTACACTTGTGATGGCCAAACAAATTATTTTTGATGAAATTGTTTCTCTTTTAATATGTTTTAAATTATTTCCATGAGCTTTGTTTGATCATTTATCTAGTAAATCCATCTGAGGTACAAAAGTTAGGATTTAGGAAATACACCACCATCAAAGAATGATATATTGCAAATTAATTATCTCTCAATTTGGGCCATTTGTGTGTAAATTTTTGCACTTTTTTGGATTTTACTATACTTTTAAGCTTTGTTTAGAGCATTTCCATAAATATTTAATTCTAGGTGGAATCTAGGCTAGTCCCTTTAACAGAATTGTCACATTGGACTTGGTTATCATATTCTTTGACATGTTGGCTCCATTAAGCTTATCATGTTACTTATTGGTCTACAAAGACCTTTGTTAATGCCTTAAATGTCCCCACTGAGCCTCTAGATTAGCCATCATCATGATCATGTTACTCAGTTGTAATTGTCAATTTAGCCAATCTTGTTTGAAAATCTCAATAAGCTGATTTTATATGCTCAAGTAAAGACACAGGGTTAATTATTAACGTCATCAAGTTATGATATCATGTTGCTAAATCTAAATAATTATGATAATAAATCTCGGCAAGCTCATATTATATCGCATTGACCTCATAAGTGTCTCACTTAATTACTTGGTTTATTCTTTTGATCCGTTTGAAAATTTTTAAGATACTAAAAATAGTTAATACAGCCGGCTAGTCGGACGACCCATTGCTGTGTTGTGTAACATCTTCTTTATATCAAAACAAAACATCTCATGTGTTATTTAATGGTTAATTGATCCTTTATTTGTACATGTGCCTCATCCTATCTAAAGGTACCTAAAGGTTGGCATAGTATGTTACTAGACACAGGCCATTGAAGCTGAGCATAGTTAATAAGTCGAATTTCTAATTTCATCCGAAACATTACCTTTGAAGTGTATTCAATCAAATTAATCAGGTTCCAACATCCAAAACATAAGACAAATGTTTTAAAAAACCCGATAAAAATCCTCCTTCCATTCAAGTTTTACTCAGTTCAAAAACTTTAAAGGGCAAAGGAAATGATTTCTGCAATTATTTTGAAAAAGTAGAAAATTTAAATTACATGACCATTGAGAAGTTTTAAATGCATAATTATTTATAATTACCCATTAAATCAATTAATTAGGCAATAATTATTGACATATCCATCTACACCAACAAAAACACAATCTGCATTGGTTTCTAATCAATAATCATTGATGACATCATTTGTGTTACCACTATGCATGCACTACACTGTATGGTATATGTAACATCTTTTATTTCTCAATTTACAATCTATTTTGTTGATTTTACAGTTATACTCCATAAACTTCCAGATCAAAAGAAAGACAAGGATAATGAAGAGTACCTTTCGGGAATAAATTATGCATTTTCAAAATGAAGAACACAAATATTAGGCGAAATTTCTTGTTGAATTTCTCATCTTCCATAACTTAATCAACCTGGATTAATCTTGTGGTATCTGACAAGTTTTGCCAATATTCAATTCACATATTCAAATTTTTTGGGCAAAATTCCTAATATTATATATAATTATAATGTTTTCTTTCCTCAGATTATATCATCTAACAGTAAATGAAAAGATAAATGTTTGCTGCTTATTACCTAGTAAATGATCTATGCTATATTTGTTTGTCTCTTAATCAATCCTCACGTGTTACTTGGTTTGTCAAATCAGACAACAGTTTTACAAATTCATAATTATAATCCCTTCATATACTCAAAATATCAGAAAAGCTACATTTTAGTCTGCATAAACTCAATACTATTTCAATGAATCCATGGAGCACTATTGAAACATCAAGAAACTGTATACTTCAAATGTCTCGTGAAAACAATGTGCCAAAATAAATCTATTTAAATATCACTCATATAAAACGTAGTTTCTTAATTCTTGCTTTTAATTTATTCAAAAAATTGATACTTTATTGCCAAAGACTGGAAACCCATACGAAACTGGGGGACCCGATGGTGCGTATGTACAAAAAACAATGATGTAGGCCGCATGGAATAACAAATATGTGAGGCATCCCCAGTATTTTTTTTTTTAATTTTATGGGCAAAGGCATAGTTTTGAGATGTAGTAAAGTGTGCATTGATGCCTAGATATTCAACCATGAAGCTTCATTTTCTGTTGTTTTGTTTCATAATTTGACCATTTTTGAGTGACTTTGATGCATTGGATCTTTTGGATACAACTAGAAATATCTACAAACTTTATTGAAGTTTGAAACCATTAAATCAGATTTGTAGTTTATGTAGGCCCTCTTATACAACCATTGAACTTGCTATCAAAATGACTCTTTTCTTCCTTGATTAATAATTTATTTTTTCTTTTGAAAGCACACAATTATCTATCAAGTGCCCCTCTTCATTGTTCTATGTCTCTTTTGGTTTGAAAGGCTATGGAATATTGTAAAATCAACAAAATATACATTAACAAATTAAGAAATAATAGTTCTGCCATATACTAAACAGTGCAATGTGTTTTAGTGGTAACACAAATGATGTCATCAATGATTATTGATTAGGCAACCAATGCTGATAGTGTTTTCACCAGGGTGGATTGATTAATGGGTAATTAATTGATTTTATGGGTAATTATAAATAATAATGCATTTTAAACTTCTCACTGGTCATGTAATTTTAATTTTCCAATGTGTTACAAAAATTCCAAAAATCATTTCCTTTGCCCTTTAAACTCGATTTTCTCAGAACAATAGTTTTCTGATACAGCTTGATTCCTTTTACCAATTTGGATGTAACTTTGCAACCAAACATCCAATAACCAAAAGCAAGGTGTTATTTTAAAGCTTAACCTTTCAACTTTCAGATGAGACCAAAAACTCAATTTTGATTTTGGGACCCTTAAGGTACCTTTAGATATGACGGGGCACATTTAAGAGCAATATATTGGGGAAAATCAGAACACATAAATCAGACCCTCAGAAGATCAAGCAGCACATAAAAATACACACAGTGACACAAAGTTTGAAAATAGTTGAATACGCCATTACAAGAAAACCCCAAATAGGTCTCTTCTGTAAATTTTACTTACAAAATAAATGCATACGAATCTCTGAAAATGCTTTCATATCACTAAAAAGCATTTCCAAGTCTATATCCAAATCATAGTGTCACATTTGACCTTGTAGTTTACCTTTTAGACATTGTTAGATAATTGTTATAGTGTATAGTTGCTATATTTAAACAGCCAGTACAAGAAAACTCCAACTCATGAGCTCCCTTCTGAAACTATATACTATAAAAATAATCTAACAAGGTATAAAAAAAAGTCAACTACATATTTCAAGCTAAAATGTGACACTATGATTGGGATATTGACATGGAAATGCCTTTTAGTGATGTGAAAGCATTTTCAGAGATTTGTATGCATTTATATTTAACAGAAGGGCGCTAATGGAGTTAAGGTTTTCTTGTACTGGTGTATTCAGTTGCATCTTATACAGTAAATCTATAGAGATGGTATAATAGTTTGTACTTTTTTCTTCCGAATTGATATCAGTTCTTTAATTAATCAATACATCGAAAAAAGCACATTCTTTGAGAAATCTATATTGCTGGTGAAATGTCATCCTTTAGCAAGGTTATAATATGAAAATCAAGAATGAATAAGAATCAAAGTCTAAAATTGTACAACACAGCCATCCTAAGAAGCTATCCTTAAGAAGCTATGACTAGCATCGGTTACTTAGAGCAAGTGAATTTTATAGTTGTCAAAATTTTATTGGTAAGGAATTGACATCTACAGGGCAGACAAATAACATTAATGAGAAAGATGAACAATTTCATTTGACATAGTTTTTTGAGTAAAACTTTCATTAGATTGAATAATCAAAAGTTCCTCACATCATTTTATATTAAAGATGTAGGTTCCCATTTTAGGATGTTTATATTGTACTTCTAACTGATTGACCTTGACCTTTGAAATGCATTGTGCAAGGTTTCAACCTTAGCTTGTGTCTTGTTTTCTCTTGAGAGGCAAAAGAAAGTATGCAACCCTGGGGATGAGGCTGTTATGTAAATACAAAAGAAATGGAAAATAGGTATAGGCAGGAGCGGACATCCGGGCGTTTTGTTTACATCCGGGACGTTTGTCCAAATAGCGCAGTGAAAACATTTGCCGACTTCCCATTCAACTCAATGGAGAAAAAGACGGCTCGCGGAAACTTCGATTGATTTTAGCAAATTGTCAAAATATTTCGATTCCAAAATCATATGAGATGTGTGGTATTCAAGTCATAACAAAATAACAAA
This sequence comes from Ophiothrix spiculata, assembly GCA_000969725.1. Classification (NCBI taxonomy): domain Eukaryota; kingdom Metazoa; phylum Echinodermata; class Ophiuroidea; order Amphilepidida; family Ophiotrichidae; genus Ophiothrix; species Ophiothrix spiculata. The sequence continues at coordinate 18,387 of JXSR01S024149.1, read as the reverse complement.
CAGCTCATCATTTCACAGATTTTCGTCTGGCTAAAAAAGAAAGAAAATGAAGGGATGCCTGGCTGAAGTATTGATTGTTTTCACCGCGCACGAAGTCCAGCGCGAGTTATTTTTAGATCATTGTGCTGCGTATACCCTGCGTATGACGTAGGTCCGTTTTCGCCTATACCAATTAATTTATATTTTGTGCTATATCTCCAAAACTATAAGGAATTTGGAGGTGAAATTTTGGATTCATAATCAGAAAAATATGGGCTTTTATTTGGCATCAAAAAATATACTACTTCCGGTTGAGCCCTGGGGAATGAGTATATGATCGGAACCTACACCTTTAAAACACAATCTGTCATGAATAAAGTGGGGAAGCAATTAAAGTAACATGATTTCTTCCTTTAAATGCCATAATAAAATATCCAAGATTTGCCTTTAAACCCTTCTATATATGGCATGCAGACAGCTTTTCACTAAAGTAACAATGTCCTAAATTCTGACAAGGAAATGATGATGAAACTAACTTCCTAAGCTACAAGCGTCTATGAAGATATAACTCATCCCTTGGACTACACACTATCAAGATGATCAATCCATTTCATGTCTTAGATTTCCCCTTTTCCAAGTACTGACATAGTGCAATATTATGGTCCTGACTTTCTAGCTAAATCAAAACAACCTTCTTGAATCCAACCAGTTACATTTTTGGGAACCACAAAAGTACAGCAAAGTGTTCTGAAACCGCATAGGATAAAAAGGTTCGAAGGGTATGATGTACTATATAGATCTCCTATATCTTTTTGTGCTTCAAGTTCAACATTTATTTTCAATTTTTAAAACATACAAAGTATATTAGTACTTTCCTTTAACCTTCAATATAACTTTTATACATTGGCCTGGGTTTGACTTCAGCCGTTTATCTTAAATACCTCCTTTAATTTCCACGTAAACCATCTTCGAGTGTTTCCAATATTCGCACATTATAGCAAGATGCTATACATCATCAGCAAAAATACCCTAAATTTTATCTCCATGCCGGAATAAAAATGGTGGTGGGTCTGGTATTTCCCCTATAGATCTATTGACTGGATAGAAGTATTGCCTCAGAAATTCAAGACTTACTACTAATCCATGAAGTATTTTGTGACATAATTGTTTAATATTTCATGAGGTTGTTGCTCTCCAGAGGCAACTTGATACAAGAATCATACCTGTATACTGCAATATTGAACAACTGAAACAGAGTACAATGATACAGTGATGAGGGTCGCACAATTCTGAGTATATCATAAATTGCTAAATATTTTAATGTGTATTACCTACAATATCAAATAAAATATTACTTTAAAATGGTGCTGAGTTCCATCCATATCAATTTACACGCCTTATTTGATGAAGAAATGTCAGCGTGCATAATTTGTGCTAAAATCAGTAACGTGTTGAGATATTTTCCCTACTAGTTTACTGACATGTCCTGAGGTTACATAATCCTCTCAGTCATGTGTCCATGAGACCCATGCCAAACCAGAACACTTGTATTATAGGCCTATGTGTCACAGATTGTTTATTTGTCTGCCATACAAAATTGACAAGATGAAAAAAATTGAGTGGAGAGTTGTTTAAACCTGGTAAGTACTTTCATGCAACATTTTACATTTAACCCAATATAGAAACGAACACTCTACAAACACTGTACTAAATCTGACAACTAAAAAATGAAATAAACTAGCAGTCAGGCATGAGAGTTCCTTAAACTATTGAAATTCTAAGGGTGGTATATCTCATACTTTCAACAAGATAATGACTAAAGTTACCAAGGGAACTTCTGACAGTTGGCATTAAAGCTGCATTGGATTACCTTTGAATATATAGTGGATTAAAATCAACATTTTAAAGCTTTTAATACGAGGCTATAAATTCCGTGAGAATAGAACCCATTCTCGTGGAGATTCCCGGAAACCCCTAGAAGATTTTCAGAGAATCCACATAGATTCTCCTAAAATGAGTAGGATATATGAATGTAAAAGAATCCAAAGATTCTCACAAAGATTCTCTCCCAGTGGATTTCTGAGAATCCACTAAGATTCTAGCAAATTTCTGCCTCTGTAATATTGAACCAGCAAGTCTTCAACTTAATTTAGCTTGGCATTGTTAAATACGTATGGTCCATGTTTATAGTATGTTCTTAAATTGGTAATACATTTGACTTTTTTTCTCCAAATTATATATCCTACTTTAATATTTTCAAAAATAGCACAAAACCACATCTTCACCTATATGAATCACATATTATCTCTTCAATTCTGAGATAAGCAGCTGTTAATGACTACGTGATTAGACCCGTTTCTTGACATTGTTTCAACCCCCAAAATACGTAGGTACATGGTGCATATATGGTATTCTTTGTACCTGTTCTGAAATTGATTAGAGGGTAAATGTTAACAATTCACTTTGAACATGATTCATGTTCCTAAAGATAGAAGATTATAACCCCGTTGTCTAAAAATAGTTGATTTCTCAACTGTTTTTAATCAAATAGACACACTGCTTGTCACTGTGTACACCCCCTGAGGATGAACAAAATTGGGGAGGGGGAAGAAGTGAAATAGACAGGTGAGATCATTGTCTAAGCTTGATGATGTGCAGCAAAAAAAATAATAATAAAACCAGAACTTGCAAAAATTCTTTCCAATATACTTTATTTAATGCAACTTATTAATATGTCAATATTTGCGTACCTAAATTTGCAGCACTTATTATTGAAGTCATTAAATTTCCTACAAATCGTGAAATTTTGAACGCAACAAATGCGTAGAGTAAACAAGCGGCTCACCTCACGCAGTACGAAAGACTTTTCTTTTCACGCAATTACCGTGCAAGCAACCAATCAAGATATGCGCTGTGCATTTTCATTACCGATGCGTAGTCGCACACGCTCTTATCGTACGCACCCTGCAAATTTGATTTGTAGGAAATTTAATGATTTCAATAATAGATTGTGTGCAGGTTTTATAAGTAAGGCATACCGTACACAACATAACATGTGACTGGGACCATGGTCCAGTTGTTGCAGTGTAGGATTAAGAATCTAAGGGTCCAAAAATTCTGTAAAATGTCTGCTTGCATCCTCACCTGGTTTGAAGTCATGTAAAACCATTGCTCTCCTGTGTTTGGCACACTTGGCACAACTAGGACATTATCAACATACAGCAGAAAAAATGGACCTAGACTTAAACCTTAAGGTCCGTATGCACAAAAGAGGTTTAAGAGTTAGACCGGGTTTAAAGTTAGACCGTGTCTAAGTCAACATTACTACTGCCATAAAAGTACCTTTTGCAACATTTTTGAACTGCAAAAGCTTTAAATATTGAAGATTCAATAACAAATTTTACAAACAACACAACATATGACAATATTGGTTGATAAAAATATATTTAGCTGTGAAACAAAATTTCACTTAGACCGGTCTAACTTTAAACCTGGTCTAACTCTTAAACCTCTTTTGTGCATATGGACCTTAGGCTCTGTGACAAACTTGAATATTAAGTTTTATAAAACACTCAAATACATCCTTGTAATTGGTAGATTACATATCACATGTCATTATTTATTAATTCTATTTAGGCCTAATATATGATGTCAAAACTGTGAATTAAAGTATGTTCATCATTGAAAAGTTGTTATAATCATAATTGCATAAAGTTCCCTTGCACGCAGATATATTACGCAGCGATAAGGCCCTTAATTTACAAACCGCGCAACAATGAATGCGTTAAACCCGCATTGAATCGTTTAAATTATTTACCTTTTATAAATCAAATAGTTATCCTGTTGGCCTAAACAACAAATTCATCAAGCATTAAGTTGAAACAATTTGGAAACTGTCTGAATCATGACTGGCTGAATAAACTATTTGAACTACTTTGTGATTAAAATGAATGGAATATACTTTTACAACAAATAATGAATGTTTTTATATTCATGGAATATAACAAATATTTTAATGAGGTTGAAAGCTGAAATATTCTATGTTCAGCTTTTACTTACCTCATGAACATATTTGCACTATTCCACTCATAAACATTCATTATTTATATACGAATTACTGTGAGCATGTAAATTAGAGGTATTACCTCATTCTGTGTGTACCTCCCCACCCACTTACTCACTTTATGTGAGTGGGATCAACATAAATTGATCACAGATTTATAATTCAAAATCAAGGCCTAAAATGAAAGGATATATTTAGTAACACTTGGGAAAATAGCTACACATATCATCAATTCTTGACATGATTCATGTCCTATATGTCTCATATCTGTCCCTTCATGACTTAGCAATGGAGGGTTGAGGCGATTATGGCTAACATGACATATTGTCTTACATTAGACAGTGCTCAAACATAATGAGCAGAAACTGGCAAATTTATATGTAATTTATTTTATGTATATGTAAAAAACATAAAATAATCAATGGGCCAGTATATCCAAGGTGTGTGTGTGTGCGTGAGTGGTGGTGGTGGGTGGTGTGGGCGGTTTTCTCCCAAGTGAATTTTGATGCGGTCAAGAATTTCAGGGTTCAAAATCAAAGGAAACCACCTCTTTACACCCTTTAATTTCAGAGTAGTCTAGAAAGGAAAGGGGGATAGAGTTAAGTAAATCTTAGTTATTTTGCATTTTATTTATAAATTATAGTTATATACAGACATATGTTACTGAACAATCAGAATGTTCTGATCATTACTACTTAAGCAGATAAGTTATTTGTCACTCCAATTGATGAATAAAAGGTGCTCGTATGAACCCAGCTCACAAAAAAAAAAGTTCACATGAGAATGTCAGTGATAGAGCAAAAGTTATGGATCATAATGCAACCGAAATTTAAACAATTATTTTGCCTCTCAAAATTAACACCAAAAATACAGATTTTCACGTGATTGACAAACTTTATTGCAGACCACATCTTCCAAATGTAGGTTTTAATGAAATTTTGTCAAAAGTTTAAGAATGACAATGTTTGCATATTGCCAAAATAATATTTAACAAAAAATATTATTTTACTATCTCAAGCACAAACATATTCGCAATAATAATAATAAAAATTTGCTAAAACATGCTAAAATATTTGCAAGTTATGTTTAGCCAAATATTAACAAAATAGACCAAAAATTAACTTGATCATTAAGTAAATCAAAATAATATATATAATAAGACATGGTATCACTTCTAAAAAGAAATGATTTAGACCCAAGGTGAACAGCATCAAACATGCCTGCACAACATAAACAAAGCTAGAATATTTCAAGAAACTGTCAAGAGCTTGTCACTTGCTATGGTAACACAGGATACAGCGAAATTGAAAAGGAAAATACACCTCAGTCATGTCAGCTTGGAGAAGATTATACGGCGATCAAATCTACAGACCACTTCCTCCACTCGCAGGGAGGCAGGGAGGGCAGGCTGTGTTAAGTCCTTAGTAACCAACATGTATACAAACGACAGCTTTATTGTTCAAAATACGATGCATTATGGTGCGTTGCTTTAATTGAAGCAAAATATTTTACCTTGGAAAATTGATTTTGCATAGAAACTGCCTTGGGGTATGCAACAAAGTTTGTAAAATACAATTAAAACAATTTCTTTAAAATGTTCTTTTAATTTTATCCTGTTTACAAGTTATTATCCAAAGCCGACCAATGTTAAAACAAAAATCAAAGTCACATTAATTTTTTATACCAAAAGAAAGATGTCATTTAAACTTTGACATATTTTGTGTTTCATAATCACTTATTACTTTATCATTAATTAAAAAGATGTCATACAACCATATATCATAGAGATGCTTTCAAATAATTAAAAGTATCATTTTTTCAAAACTTTTACTTAAATGATGAGGTAAGTCCGCACACAAACTATTAAAGATACATTTAACAGAGGTCTTGTTCTTTTATCAAACTGTGTTTTTGAAAAACACAATGCTATACGGGCAGGTGACATCACATCATCTATTAGCTGCCTAGTAAAATACTCAAATAAGCCTTTACCTGATACCATACATGTTAGTGTCCCCTTCAATAATAATTACCAATGAGAATGAACTCAACACCCTGGAAGTCAGATAGATAGCATAGGAAGTATATCTTTATTTTTTAAATGATTAATTACCCCTACCCTGGTTAGATAACCAGTTGGCCTGGTAAAGGGTTAATAAGACTGTGATGATTAGCATCTAAACAGAATAATTTGAGATTATTAAGCATTTGCCAGGATAGTTTGAAAGTTTATTTATACCATGACCTTATTCTGTGAACATTGTAATCTACGCCTCTGTTTGAAGATTGTGAAGTGTACAAATTTCCTACAAGAACAAAGAACTTAAGTTACAAAAACTTTCTTGAAGGACTGGCACAAGAAAATGTTCAACTATGCAGTGGCATACAATACATGAAGATGATCAAAGTCTTAGGAGTAGAACTTTAACTGCAGCATGAAAATTACGGGGTCTCTACCAGACCAGTGATTAGATGCCCATAATAGCAATCTTCTTTATCTTTGATGAGGTTTAGTGGATACTGCACATACTTTGATATTATGGCCCTAACTATTTGACCTGTATCATTTTACTTGTAAATGTGATGCGGTATATCAAAACCAGGCGGAATTGGGCAAGGTTCTAAATGGAGAAAGAGGCCAAAATGAGGTGAAGGGTGATTTTTGTCCAAACTGAGTTTTTTACAAATTTGTGTGTCTAGCTATGGTACAAACATGTTGTGAAAATTTGAAAGTAAAATTCCATTGGTAAAAAAAAAAAATTGACAGACATTTCTTTTATATACCTTTATATTTCTTTATTATTTTCTTTATTTTATGGGCTTTTTCTTATTTTGAACATTTTGGAAAGTCAAACTTCAAAATTCCATAACTTCAGTTAGCAGTGATCAATTAAGATGAAACAAAAAGCAATGCGAAGCAAAACATCTCTGTTTTGATATTTTACAATGAACTCAAATTTCATCTCCTGCCCAATTCAGCCTGGTTTTGACATACCACGTCACAAATGTCAGCTTGCTAGAGTTTCATCAAAGCAACAAAAAGAATTTGTACCTTTGACCTTTGAGGTAAACATACCTGTTTCCATAGCTTTGTCCCACGTAGTCTCCATTCTGGACCTGGCCATACTCATCCATGAATTCTGGGGTCACCACACCATCATACATCTCTCCATCATCATAACCTATAAGAAATAACACAAACGTCACGGTAACAGTGGAAATCCATTATGAGCATTACAGGAAATCCATTATAGGGAGTCCATTATTGAATTGCATGGACAGATTCATGAAGCCACTTTACTCATTTGTAT
>JXSR01S024148.1:28684-44502 GCA_000969725.1 Ophiothrix spiculata | reverse complement strand
CTTTCTGTGTTAGATTAACTTAAAACGAAATACGGTACGCCGACTCGACTGATGAACGCAGCAAAACGTGGTTAGGTTCTGAGTTGCCCTCTTTCTTCTTCATCCTTTAAAAACTTTTCAAATCGTTTAGAAAACATTTATGGATGTTTCAAGAATGTTTTATTCAAAAGTTCAATTTAGAAGTTTTCAAAACGTTTCCTATGGTTTTTATGTGTTTTTTTATACGCACGCTGATGTTTAAAAGTATGTTCTGACGGTTTAAAACGTCAGATCATTACGCTTTTAAAACTTAATTGATTTTTACAACGCTTTTGTTTTAGCTGGGATTTCAACCCCAAAACGTTCTCTCTCTTTTTATTTGCTGTTTTTACATCTTATAAACACACCCCATGCGGACACTGTCAGTGACTTTGCGTCTCTCCAACCCTATCATAGGCCGCACTTCAATTCCGTATATTTTTTGTATTCGATCACAAACCTCAATTTGATCTATAATGGTCTAGCTGGATGTCTTTTAGCAGAGTTTAGTGCCTTAGATGTATACTAGCGATTTAAAGTTTGAAACTTAAACATGTTTAAGAGGATGTATTTAATAATATAATAGTAATCAAATCAAACAAGTTCGAAACTTTTAACATGTTTAATATGTATGTATTTAATAAATAATCAAATCAAACAAAACATCATTTGCCACTTGGCAAATGATGTTTTGCCAAGATCACCATGGGAGGCATCTGTACCAATTGCCACCCATGGTGCGCAATAAAACCACCGATTAGAAAAAGACTTGGATCAATCTTGCGCAAAACCCAGTAGCAACCTTTCAAAGATCGTTTTAGTCGGCCTAAAAAGATTTCTGAATCCTTTGAATAATCTATAATACGTAATAACCATGAATAGTAATTTTCTTGCCGAGTTTGACGATCGAAATTTGAGTTACGGTGCTCATTTCTCGAGTGTCCGAAAACTAGAACGCAGGTGTCCGAAAACTGGCAAATGTGTCCGAAAACTGGCATATTGTCAATTAAATGTCATTTCTCTTAATTTTGATTAAGATTGATAATCCAACTTAAATTCAATGGTCCGAAAAGAAAAATTTAGGGTCTTTATAAACATGAACAATTGGAAAAATGAATCAATATACTTAGCTATATATCACAGAAAATTCTTAAGTGTCCGAAAACTGGCATCATTACCCTACCCTCTCCGTTGCACGGCGTTGCGCAGATCTATTATCTTGACGCAACTCTCTAAAATGGAAAGATTTACTTTTAAGTCTTATAGACTGTTATTAGTGATGAGACTTTACAGAGATTTAAAATTTTAAGTCTAAACAAAGTTTGTTATATTAAAATTGTATTATAATTATTAAAAGTGAGCTTTTTGATTCAAAAGGAACTATAAACAAACACGCCAAAACCATTATTCCACTCTCTAAACTTCAGTGACAAAACTTTGAAAAGACTATATTGCTGACCTTTTGGATTAAACATAAAACCTTTTGGTTTTAAAACACATTTTGAATAATTTTTAGGTTTATTTCTAAGTCGGAAAGACTAATTCAAAATGAATCTTATTTTCGAGACTTAAAAATTTAAGTCTCTGAAAAGTTTCATCACTAATAACAATCTATAAGATTTAAAAGTAAGTCTTTCCATTTTAGAGAGAAGTGAACAACAATGAACAGTCTGACGCTACACTTTACAGCCTCAGCAACCTGAGTCAGTGTTGTCCATTGTATCTTCTTTGAAAGTCAAAATTATACGATTTCGGTCCTGATTTAAGACATAATTATTGAACCATCTTCTGTCATTTTTGCTGCTATATTTAAGATGAATATATCTAGGTACATGTGTGTTAGGTTCAGAACCAACAAGCGAAAAGAACACACTTTCGATGATGTAAATCTTAAATGTCACAAATTATAATAGGCCTATATCATACATGACGAATTTCATCCACAATACTAAAACTGAGATTTAATGGTCACACTTCGAATTACATTGCACATTGACAAAATTGACGTTAACAATTAAGTGCTCAATAATTTATTTTTTGGACGAATTTAAACTTCACGGGATATGAACTATATCGCAAAATGTTTTAAAATAATTGGGAAAACCTATATATAGTATTAAGGACAGGCTGAAGGGTTACATGAAACTTCAGTTTATGTTCTAACTGAGAACAGGCTATAGGGGTTTAACAAAACTTCAATTTAATGCTATTACTAAAAACATGATAAAGGGGTTTGGAAAGGCCAATTTAGGTAATTAATATGAGGTTGGAGGGGTTCAGGAAACTGAACATTAGGTTGTGATCATTAAGATGACACTAAAGGCATTTCAGGGAACTGCTATTTAGGTTACTATTAAGGACAGGCTGAATGGATTAGGTCAAAAATATAAAAAACTGTTTGATTGCCCTTTCCAAACCGACCCCAAAAAACATACTGGTTGCGGGTTTTTTAAAGAAAAAATTTGCAATTCGTTATTTATGAAGTTCATGGGTGTAAATCACTTTCTTTCTGTAAATTGTTGTTTTAAAACCGTTGAAAAAAAAAGCTGAAAACGTGATATATATCCCGTATATAGTAGCAAATTTGCCTATCTGCACTCCTAGTCTGAGAGATTGTGTCTGAATGCGTTTGACAGACATTAGATTTCAACGGGCGATTTGTGCACATGTATGGTAAAAATTAACCAGGTAAAATATTGCAAAATATAAATAATACATTTTTTATAAGTTTAATTTGATTTGGTTTTAGAAAACTAAATATTTTTATAACTTGTAAGCGTTAAAAAATAAAAATATGATAAAATATTTTGTATTTGGCATTTACTTATGTTGCGCGATAAATATTTAGGCATGAACCTGTTGGTAGAATTCAAAAGCAACATGGCGGCTTACAGTAAGTTACAGGTATACCGTTTTGTACACACCTGTTAAAGGATCTACAATGCTTTGAAGCAAGGTGTCCACTGTGGACCTTGAAAGACATTTCAGGGGCTGTTTATGAATTTAGATGTGTCTGAGAGAGTATGTATTGCTGAGGTTGGCGTTTCCAAATGACCTGTGGCAAACTGCATATGAGTGGTGCTCTGACAAATTGAGCGGAAAGTCGTGATTTTCAAGAATGAGTTTATGACATTTAATTCTCTATAATTTCAGCTTTCGAATGATATATAATATGTCGTACTTTCTTTCTACAATCTTCATGTTATGAAATATTAATTTAAAGCTAAAATTAAGCGCATGAATATCATCATAGCCCTGATGAGACTTCTACACTTTCTACACTTTTAGTTCTTCAACATTGAAATTAAATGAAATTTTGAGTTATTTGATGTTTATGAATTTTAAGAAGTTACCAAATGTAACAACAAAAATATTATGAAAAATATGTCAAGCTGAAAACATCAAATTGTTTTTTGAAAATCTTATCAGTCTACACAATTTTTTTTACACGCTCGAACTAAGCTCCTTGCTACATCTAAACATGACCGATTATATCTAGCAGCGCAAAAACAAATTTATTCAACCTTTGAAACAAGACGGTTAAGATTAATTGGGTAAATAAGAGATTACGAAGAGATACTGCGATTGCATCAGTTTCATGTGATCAGCGTTAAATGTTGTTACTTAGATTGTTGCTTAGCATAATTTTGTAAGCTTACTCATGATGTAATGGAATGCTGTAAAATATGCTTATTAAAGGAGACAGTTTGATTTCCTAACTATTTGACAAAGTTGCAAATACTTTATATCAAATAAATGATTATATGAAATTGAAGTAATCACCTAAATCACTCAGATATCCAATATTGATGTAGATTATTCTGCATGTAATATATGATACCCTTAATAATGTTTAATTCTATATAAGAAACAGTATTTACATCAGAAAAATAATGTCACATACCTTAAGTTCAGATATTTTGAACAAGTTTTTAGATTTCTTGTAAGTTTCAGCACTAGAGCATTTTGATATTTTTCAAATGGCAAATTAAAAATATGGGTAGTGAAAACCATAAAACCCACCCCACACAAAACTTTGACGGTTTATCCTTCTTCTAGCTGTGGGAGTACCCTCCAAAGTTTTAAATTAAAATGATCACAATGAATTAATTGATAGTTTCTAAAATGCCCAAACAATTGTTGTTGTGTTTTTATGCAGGAGAAAAACAATTCATAGGTAGGATGGCATTCGTAAAAAAGGTTAAATCAATGCCCAGCTCAAACATCCACGTTTCAACAATAACATCATCGTTTCTTTAAGAGCATGTCATTTCTAAATGCAATATACGATTACCATGAAATAAAATTCCTAGAAAAGTTAAAACTACAATTGAATATATAAATGTTTGTTAACAAAATTTATTTTCATCATTATAAAAAAATTCTGAAAAGTTAACAACATCTGGGTACAAAGAATTTTGCATTTGGTTTTCAGTCCATACTCGCTTCCGCAGGTTTTTCTCCGGGTACTCCGGTCTTCCTCCGCACTTAAAACTGACACTAGATTTGTCCAACATAGTCTGCCCCACCCAGGTTATGGGAAACTGCAAAAAGGGTAAATATTACAATCTAAGTACCAATAGGATGATGTGCTCTTGAAAAGGAAGCCAAATGCCTAAATGAAATGAAGTGATTGTGACGATCTACCTGCAGCGAAAACACAAGCGGTTTTATCTTGATGGAAAATCGCTATACAAAAACCAGGTTATTATTATTATTATTATTATTATTATTATACACCTATCAAGTTACAAGATACCTTTCACTACCTTTTTGGGACACCATGTGACAGAAAATAGCATGCAGGTTAGTGTGTTATTTGTTGAAAACTGTAATTGCATTGATCATCCATTAAATGACTATAGTTCCTGGAAATAGTGCTAAATTGCCTTTAAACTTTCAGAATATAAAGCTACTACTCACTCATAGCAAGAACTTTGAAATTATTAAACTCCTTATATTTTTAATATTTTTTCTGAATATCACATATCGGCCATTCTCAATGACGCCAGTAGCAATATTTCGTTCTTTGGTCTGAAAATTTCTGTGTTTTACTTAAAATAAGTAAACATGCTCATATCCGTGTAGTACTTGGTAAGCTCTACGTGGACATATATAGTTTTCCATACTACCCAATTAGTCAAAAATGGCATTTCTCAGCGCAAGGCATCTATTTTATAGTGATAGCTACATCATAACTAAACATTTTCTTGTTCATACCCGTGTGATTTATTTCTCCAAATGCATCAATAATATCAGATAATTGTCATTTTTGAAAGTTGGATTTCCCAGTAAGCCACAAGAAACAAGTATAAGGTTTCCGCAAAATCATTGTATATTACGTTATCCATGTAGTATCTCGATTCCTAAGATCATACTGAACGGTAACCATAAAACTTTTTGCGCAACTTGAAGGCTAACATATGTGTTAATTTGTAAATCATAACATTAAAAATGTTTGGTCGTAAGTTTGGCTTTTAAAAACAATCATATTCCAAAATTTTTTGCATCCGTTTTAAGCATGTATATTACGTTATCACCAAATCTAAAATATCCAAGAGTCTAAACTACCTTCATGCATATCAAGGCATAGGCCCTAATCCCCTGACCATGTTTAGCCAAAATAACCAGCATTATATGCGACCATCTTAATTTAACTGATGGAAAAACATCAAAATGTATATTACGTTATGTATATTACGTTATCCAATGCAAGAACAAAAATTACGAAGATCCTTGAATTTATTTCTTATGTCAATTTAAGGCTTCACCGAGTTGCTCCTCGAAGTAATTAAGCAACTTTATTTTAATTGTTGCCTCAAATAGGGCAGGACAGGCACTTGTTTAACAGCTCTTCCTATTCTTGTATATGCTAAATTTGAAAGTTCTTGTATAAAAATATAAGAATAGTGGTGTTCATAACTTTTGTGGTTCCATGATACTTGATATACTAGCTAATAAAAAAATTGAAGACATTTTTATGAAACTTCATTCTTTCGATTTTTCCAACTCAAGTGGAGTCATTTTCTTGAGAATGGCCGATATTGAAGCATATATGTGATGACTCACAGCGAAAGGGGGGACTTTGACGATTATATCAATTTTGATTTTGTCATTTTATCTGTTGCAGCATTTTTTAAGCTTTAAAATGACACCTTACTTGTTGAACTTGATCAAGGCGATCAAATTTTACAACAGAAAATCTGCTGGAAATTCTTATTATTTTCTTTATTTTTTGCTTCCTATTTTCACTGTGAAAAGTATTCTGTCGCAAAGTCCCCCTTTTCGGTGTGGGTCATCACATATTTTGTGAATATATGCATTTTAGGGAGTGATCAATGTTTTTGTGCCATAGGAGCAAAATATATTTAATTTTGGAAGGGGTACAATTTTGTATGACCGCTTCTTTCAGTCATGAATTGTCATACAGGGATATCCCGAGGGATATACAGCCCATTTTGAATTGATATGCACTCACTCAAATAAAATTGAAACATCTTACCCTTCTCTCACTATTGCATCCAAAGGGTTAAGTTAACATAGAAAATTTTCATATAACCCCTTATGTATCAAAAATGTGTCATTATCACCACTCTTTGCCAAAAAGAAACACATGGATAAACAAGTAAATTTGACATTAAAGGTTTCCCAATACCAGTGGTATAAATATTTATCACTCCCTAAATTTTCTTTAAAATTATGTTATTTCCTCTATAAATATTTTTATATTAAGAATGAAAACATGTCTTGGAAAGAGGAAAAATATGCATTGCTCGGAGGAATAATCTTGAGCTCCATGCATCCGTATTATGATGTGTAATCATCAGTAAATGAGAATATCTCAAGTACATTGGATAATCAAATTGGTAGTAATTGAATTAAGTTCGTAGTTGTCTACTGCATTATATTTTAGAATATAATTTCGTTGGTTAAAGATTTATGCATTAACATTGAAAGGAAATGATGTTTTTATATTCTTTTTTGGTCTACAGGGAGGGGTATGTTACTTTGAATAGTTTGAAATCAATAAGTTAACGAATTAAAGGGGAACGCTTAGGGAGGAGGAGGAATTTGTACTCGTTGCCACCTCGTGTGCCAAATTAATTATTTCATTTTGTAAATGTGGAAGTGTATTTTATCAAATGGCATCCTACATCTTTATATGCTCTGTGGTAAATTTATGATAAATGGTGCATATGATGGATGTTTTTAAAGTGGTTAATTTTAGTATATATAAATTTATATTTTTAAAGAAATGTGAAATTTCTCTTATGACATAATATCTGACTTTGTTGTAAAAAAACATAATGTACTATAAATTTTGAGAAAATCTTGTTAAAATCTACCAATTATTATACAAATATTTAATGCCTAAGAGTGCAATAGTACAAAATATATCATGAGGTCAAATTTGGACTTTTCTATTTCACGAGGCGTAGCCGAGTGAAATGGATCAGTCCAAATTTGACCGAATGATATATTTTGTACTATTGCACGTGCATAGGCATTCAATATTTGTTTTATATCATGATATCACAGAGGTTTGTTTCATGCCGTGCAATAGAACAAACTATTGCACGGCTCAAATCACTGTACTCATGATATAAAATGTATTATACTGCACATCTCACTGTAACTTATAAAGCACACCCTAGGTACCTTATGCATTGTATACAGCTTTAGAATACAACACATTAGGCAACAACTTATGAAAATTGAATTAATTACAACATCGCAGACATATGTATGAAATATTCAACATTTGCTTAAGGTCAACTTTTAAACACTAAATATTGCATTATTCAAGCAGCCATGCAGACAGGACATGCTTAAACTATAATCAGCTCTAATTATTATACAAAATGTTGGAATCTTGTAATTGCAAATTTGTCACCTGAGGATGATCAAAAATCTTTTCTTTTTTGTTTCATCATTTTCTTAAATCTATTACATTAGGCATAGCACCAGTATATTTTGTTAGGAGACTGATAAGTGCTGTCGCTTATGTAAAAGAAGATATTAGGACCTTCCCATCCTGCCTTGCTTCAAAATTGATTTTTTAGAGGTTGTCATAAAAAGGCATTAGTGATGAAACATAGCACATTCAGCAAACCTCATCCCAGTTTTGCATTTTGGATATGCTTTATTACTGATTCCTTTCATGACGACATGTACAAAAATACCACTGGAAGCAAGGCATGATGGGATGATCCCAATATCTTCTTTTAGTTTGCATAATGCAAAGAAGGTGCATGAAAGTTAAGCTCAATTTGATACTCATCATGTTCTGTAAATCATCCTTTCTTGTTTCTTTCTCAATTTCTGCTCTTCCTTTCTTCCATTTTTTTGAAAATGATGATGCAGTAAGTTGTATGAGGGGATGTGTTTTCTTACCATTGAAAGGGGTGGGGGATTTAAATTTAAATTTAAATTATTGAAATATCATCCTGTTTGGCTAATTATTCTCTCCCTTAATTATGCTTTCCTTCCTTTTTCTCTTTGCTTTGGTATCCAGCTTTGAGGATTGACTTTTACACCTTGTTTTCACCCATTGTAACACTTTCCTTTTTTATATTTTGCACAATTGAGGTCTCTTTTCAAACTATATGGTTTTAACAGTCTGTTTTATCGATATAATTTAAATGATAGCCTTAAATAAAACTAAATGATTTTGGAGAAAGCAAGTCATAATCTTAAATACGATACCTCACAGGAGTCAGCTTTGTGATTCCCAAATAAATTATCCTTGTAAACACTCATTTAAATGCAGTTGGCTTCCATCAGAACATTTTGCAACTATTATCAATTAGTAGATACACTTAATTAAACAAGCCTTCCACTTGAACTTTGATACTTAAAAGTACAGAAATGTGCATCTTTCTGGTTTTCAAAAAATGAAAATAAAATAATAAATGCAGAATCAAAATTAACAGTAACACAATTACCTATCATGATTACATTTCAACCAAATGAAGTGAATAAGAAACTATATTTTTATAAATTAATGCAAGAACTGTTCCCCCCTAGAGGGGATCTAACTAGATGATTTGTACACAGTATACAGAAATGCTGTAGCTTAAGAGAACCATCTTACCTGCTACGTGGAAACACTATAGCTTTAGAGCATCATTGAGTCATGAGGGTTTTTACCTAACACTGTTGAGACACTTAAGCTTTCATATCATTTCCGGACTTGTAACAAAATGGCCTGCTTACTTTGCCTCTGGTGCTGTTAAAGCTCATCAGGAATGTAAAGTCTGATGCTCTATTACAAGTTTCAGGTTGATTTTTAACCCTTATGTGAATCTTTAAAAGCTTTTAAAGATGGTCTTTTAATCTGTAATGTTTTGTAGGGTTTAAAGTACTTGATGATATATGATTATTAAAAAGGTCTTGAAAGCTGATTTACATTTAAAAGTACAGTTTGAAAGTAAATTCACATGTTGACCTTAACCTATGCTGACAAAATTGCCTCATTGTCAATTTTTTGCATAATTTAGTTGTTTTGATCGAGAAGAGGTGACACTTGAGTTCAAGAGATGGATACTTCTATTCTTTGCTAAAAAATTGCCGGAGACCTTCTCATTCTCATAATTGTGTCATTTTCTAATTATGGTCAAGGCCATACAATATATGTGTACCGCCGCGGCAAAAGGGTACAGTTGGGTCAAAACCAAAATATGGAGATTTTCATATGATGGTAAAGCTCATTTAATTCCCTTTTCAATGATACCAAAATCATGCAAATCGGAGCTTTGGTTGACGAGTTTTGGCAAATTATAAAATCGTACTCATAACCGTTTGTCAAAACTAGTTTGTGAGAAAAAGGCTGTTAAAGGTAGGCCTGTTTTTCCATTCGATTTTGTGTGCAGTCTGAATAGAGTATGAGCAAATCTCCATAGCAACCACCATGTTCCCATTTGTTTATCGACTTGAAATTTGACTCAAGGGAAGACGATACCTTGAGTAATATAATAACAATTTTTGGACTCAATATCATGTTTCGTTATTGCATAATTAATTATTATAATCGTACTCATAACCGTTTGTCAAAACACAAATTTTCATGATGAAAACGATTCGACATAGCGATATAAATCACACTTTTTTCCAAGTTTGTCGTTATTTTTGATTAACCATCTTTACATTTTGGATACAAAAGGGTTCAAAGATTTCATTTCCACAAAAATCTCTAAATTGACTTTCCCGTCACATTTTGGTATATTTCAACTTTACCGGCCTCTAGCGCAAAATGGAAGTTGCCGACAACTGGACCCTTTTGCCGCGACGGTACACATATTATAACTTTTTCATGAAAGGTAAAGTTTTTCAAACTTGGAAATTAAGTTTATAACTTGGAAACAAATGACCAGAAGTGCAAAATCAAGTTTTCAGCAGGCATTAATTTCATTTTCATCTTTTTAATTAGACAGAAAAGAGTTGAGGTTCAAATCACATGAAGTCTACATCTTTGAGATATTCAATACTTGAATAAAGTGCTGAACTCTGTGTGTTGGAAATATTCAATATAAGTGTGTTAAAATAAAAGAGGGAGTAAAAGTTGAACTAAATGGATAATGACATCCAGAATTGATTACACAACATCATAGAATATGTAGAGATGGCAAGACATGAGTAAGCTTAAAAAACCTGCCTGCATGATGCACATCATGCCTGAACAAATAAAAAAAGATTACTGCTAACAGAGGTGAGAGGAGATGCTTTTATTAGGATATAGTATTTTGGTGGAACACTGAAATTTTGGTCTAAAGAACAATATTTTGTGTAAATAAGTTAATTTGGGAGCTGTTGAAGTTGAGAGTAGTCTTAAGAACTGAATCATGCTGCAACAAGAATGATAGCAGTGGTTTCTAAAGGTGGTCTCGGACATGCATATCCTGCTGCTCATTCATATACATGAGTGCCAATGGAATTTTCATACAATGAACCAACCCAATGCTTCTTGACCCCCTCAGCTGCTTAAATTATATTCTGTACCAAAGGGTTGATCTAAAACCCTAGTTTGTTTCCAATTTTGATTGTGATGTTATTCTTTTTCCCACCCAAAGCTGAGACCTTTCAAGAAACATGATTCATTGATACACCAATGACTGTGAACTCATGGTTAATGTATTGTGAATGAAGGCTGGAGGTAAATAATGTCTGGCATAGGAATTCAATATAGCATCAATAAAAGACAAGATGGCTGACAAAGTCAATGTCCTCATTGACAAACAGTCTGTGGAACTTGGTAATGGCTGAACTTCCATTCTCAAGGTGGCTGGATAATCTATCAGCTCTGACTTTGATACAATCTGTTGTTTTAAGATAGCTCTAATAACTCTTTACTCATGTCAGAAAATAAGCTATAAAGTGAATCGTTTTGGGGAATTGGAACCAAAACATTTTCCAATTAAACAAAACCATTTTGTGGTAACATTTGACAAGTTTTATAATATTTGGTCAATTTTTTTGTGTATCTTTATTTTTTGAAAATTCCCTAAAAATATAAGAGTTTTTGAATTTTCATGCCAAACATTCAAACATTCAACCATATAAGAAATTTCTTTTGTAAATAGTGTTTTTTCAGAAATTTGACCAAGTTTGTGAAATTTTCAAGGTGGCCAAATTTGCCTGTGTACAATCGTAACAAAAAAGCGCAACTCAAAAACGCTTCAACAGGAAAAAACCCAAAATTTGGAATACAGTTTTTTCATCATTCTTCACAATCTGTGTAATTTTGAACAAATTCTGTGCAGGACACAGTAACACAATAAAAAAACAGTAAATCAATCTTTATTTGATTTGGGAAAAGGGTAATAATAGAATAAAGAATTGTAGAATTACCTTGAGAATAATTTAGTAATTAATGCTTTTCTCACTAAGACCCGCTCCAGACTCCACTATCGTATAGATTATTTTGCTTAGAATATTCTATGCTGACAACAAAATGACCTAGGTCATCGAAAAAACACACAGTTGTATTTGATGACCTACGTCATTTTGTCGTCAGCATAGAATACTCTAAGCAAAATATTCTATGCGATAGTTGAGTCTGAACCGGGCATAAGATATACACACAATTGTCTAGAAACAAACTGCTAATTTCTCAAAATTAACACTTTTTTATCTAACAAAATATTTTAAGTGAAGCTGTCATATTTTAAATATATATTTTACGCTCCCAAAGAACAAAGAATGACAATTCTTTTTAAAATCACCATTTGAAATTTAAAAACTAGGCAACACTGTTGGTAAATAAGTAAGTAGAGAATTTGGTTAAAAAATGTCTTTTTAAGGAAACATAATAACATTTTGAGTTTTCATATCCATGTGGAATCTTTACATCAGTCACCTTAATAAGTCATTGAATAAGCAACATTATGGAAGAATTGATTTTTTTTTCTTAAGGTAGACAACTAAATTTTTTTTCAAATCTGGATTAAGCAATGTAGTGTTTGTTTGTTTGTTTGTTTGTTTTTTCTTATTTAACCTGGGTAACTCAGTCAGATTCTATCATGTAGCTTCTGTTCTTCCCTGAGCCCCAGGGGTACGATACCAATTATTTTATTTACAAACAACGTTTTACGTCTAGGGAAATCAGTCATTACCTGAAAGATCTGAGTAGACGGAACAATTTTACTTTTCGCCGTTTTGCAGTCAAGTGGATTAGGCGGGGTTCGAACCCACAAATCTATTCAAGCATAGAATCATAAGTCCGGAGATCTAACCACTCGGCCACTTGTCAGCAAAATTTCTTTGGTAAAGCTGTTTTCTTATTCTTTGGCAGGAAAATTTCTTTGCAACATTTATTAATTAATTAATTGGTTTGTTTTTACTTTTCCTGAGTCTGTGTTAACATGGTCCATATTTGACCAAGCTTTAAAGGGGAAATTCAGGAAACATGTTTTGTACATCACACAAAAAAAGAGTGAAAAGTAATGTATGCACTTAGTAGTTACAAGCTTTTATATCTCCATGAAAATAGAACAATTCATACAAATATAAATAAATAATTTAACAACAGTGAAGGAACTTGTTCAGATCTATTCTAAATACATTTTATGAGTAATTATCAAAGATAATTTCATGTTGCATGGTCTAGACCAAAGCATGATATTCACATATCTCTGATAGCAAGTAATATTTACAATAATTCAAGTTGTAATGACATTGAGTAAAAAGAAGACATCAATTAAAAATGTTTTACAAAATGGTGCACATTATAGATATGTTTCAAATATACTTGGTCTCATCTTTTCCATAAAATCATGTAATTTAAGCTTCAAGGTACCTAGTAATCAAATAAGATGTCTGGGACACAGATTCAGCGTGTTCTTATTTCACATTTTATGACTGATGTCTGTCGCTTAAATTCTTTATTGTCTGACATTACATCGACTAGGATAATAAAAAAAGTAATGTTCCCACTTTTCATTTATTGAATAATTTTGAAATATGCTCTATTTTCATGATTGTGATATATCATTACATACATGAATGTTACACTTTTCTTATAGCTCGGAGGCCTACAAAAAATCATACTTTGAGGACATATTATGCTGTATTTTTGTGATTTTTGTATTATACATAACCGTATACTTATAACAAGCTTAAACACAGCAAACTTTATTTTGCACTACAGGTGAAAAAGGGCACAAAGGCCACAATATTTATGCTTTGTTCAAAACACCAGTAAAATTTCATTTCAAAGAATTGATCGTACAAATAAAAAAAATCCACACTTTTTCTAATAACTGTCATCAGAAGAGCATTAAATTAAGACTTATCGATCATTGAATACATTTATCTTTTACCATTCACTCTATGACAACTTTTGACGGACCATTACTTGCGATTGTTGAAGTTCATTTACATGCCATTTTAATCCTTATTGCGCGGGTGTTGCAAAAAGTACATTTAAACATTATAAATTTCACTTGTCTTGTTGTTGGAGGCCCTATGCTTTGCTTTAAGGATACACAAGATTCTTTCATACCCAAATTATATATCATTAAAACAAAAAGTTGAATGTTACATTTTTAAATATGATTGAGAGAAAACACACCAAAAATAAAAAAATCATTATACAAGTAATTTTTCCTCAAATTCTCTCAATCCTAATTTTCCCCTGATGAGAAAAACGAATAAATGATATTTCAACATTATTAAGGCTTCTTATTTTTTCTAGAAACATACTCCTGATATATCACATAAAACATTGGCCATTTTGAGTTATTGGACAATATTTTCAAACTTTATTTGCAGATGATTTGCACTTGATATGTTAAATAATAACAGTTTGGTACTGAATTTTGTGAAAATTTTATATCGAATCCTTAGAAAAAAACAACAACTAGAATTTTGTTCAGCAAATGTACCTTGGGTATGAGGTTATTTTTAAAAACGTTATAAAAAATAGACAAAATTCTACCAGTAAAACAATCTTTTTACATCATAAATTGCAGATGAATCAAAAGAAATTTAAATTTTGCAATAGATTTCCAGATATAGACATTTTTAAATTTTGCCAATTGGGGGCAGTAATTATCTTTCTCAACAACGATAATTATTAATAAAAGAAAATCTTAAGCTTTAAATATTTTGGGACCTAATTTGACTATGAAACTTTGCATGTTCTTCAAATGCTACCAAAATATTGAAATGTTTGGAAATGTAAAAAAACTTGTTCAATGCCCCTTTAAGCTTAAAACTACAATGATATCAAGCTTGTTCATTATAATTGTACAAAACCTCTGACAAAAACATACGAAAGGCAATCTGGGTAGCGAAGAAGAAATAATCTTTATGTATAAGGCTACCCTGGTAATAAAATAGAGGATTGTAGAATTGACAATTGTGTCAAGTTATCCAAACTTTTAAGTGCCTATATGAAACTAAAACTCTTTCCTATCTATGGCTACTCTGTTCTAATTAATAATTTGTGAACTGCTTTCACAATAAAGTCAGCAGTTTGATTATTAATTTTACTAATATATTTTTAATCTTTCTGTTGTTTTTTTCCATGCCCAATCTAATACAATATGTGCTGTACAGGTAAGTCATATGTCAACAAGCATTAAAATAATATAATGCTCCAATTGTCCAATTCCACTTTTTGCCACATAACAAACCCTTAAAAGTAAGAAATACCCTCACTTCCAAAAGTGTAGTAAATCCTCATACTCAATGATCAAAACTTTGTTTTAAAATATATTTAAATAATTATTCTTGATCTGGCTTGCTCAATTAATGATAACTTACATAATATTATGATTAACAGTTTGATTCCCTCTTTCAAAAACCATTGACCTTGCATGAAGTGAATGCATCGTTATGTAACATACTAGTTTAATTGACTGTTAAATCGCAGTGCTACATTTTTGTGACCCGGTCACATGTAACCCACCATCAGTGACCCACCCCAAATCGGGACATTAGAGCGGTGTTTCCGTAACCTGACCACTTGTTTTGACCACTTGTTCTGACTACTTGCTATATACGCCCAAATATACGCCAACAATTTCAATTTACATTTTGTGTACGTTAGTAACATTAAAACATATACAATGGATTGAGAGTTCATCACCTATCTAAGTATCTAACCGCTTGCTATATACGGCGTATAGTTGGCGTATAAAATTTCAATATACATTGTGTGTAGAAAGACTGTCTTGACAGTCTAAATCACATAATCACAGGGTGTACAACAATAAAGTCAAAATATATACGGCAGCGTATAGTTTGGTGTATGATATTTCTATTTAACAATGTGTCTGAATGAAATTGACATTGAGTCG
>JXSR01S024148.1:0-12743 GCA_000969725.1 Ophiothrix spiculata | reverse complement strand
CAGTTTACATATGATTGTTTGTAATAATTATTTCTTTACATTTGCGTACAGTCTCAGATAGTGTATTCATTTGAAAAGGTATGTTTCGGATAGGTAATCCATTCGAACAGATATGGTAGATTTATGGTCTCAGATAGGTATCATTTAACTCATTAGTCTCACATAGGGTCACCTTCGGAACCTGCGGAACTCGGGTGGTTACCCAGACACAAATATCAGTTACCCCCCACCCCGGTACTTAGTACAGAATCCATATGGGATTTAAAACAAGCTAGCGCCCTTTTTTTAAAAGTGTTCAAATAGTGTACAGTTACCCCGGGACAGTTACAGTTTACATATGATTGTTTGTAATAATTATTTCTTTACATTTGCGTACAGTCTCAGATAGTGTATTCATTTGAAAAGGTATGTTTCGGATAGGTCATCCATTCGAACAGATATGGTAGATTTATGGTCTCAGATAGGTATCATTTAACTCATCATATGCTCATTGGTCTCACATAGGGTCACCTTCGGAACCTGCGGAACTCGGGTGGTTACCCAGACACAAATATCAGTTACCCCCCACCCCGGAACTTAGTACAGAATCCATATGGGATTTAAAACAAGCTAGCGCCCTTTTTAGGGGAAGAAATGTTGTTACTTACAAAGCCATTTTCCATTGATTATTCTGAACATTTGGTGGTTTTGAAATTGTTTCAAACAATAGTAACATTTTCTTCCCGTACAATGTTCCGCTTTTGCCCATAAAAGCATATTTTGGTGGCCATTTTGGATCTCAGAACAGGGTCCATATGCTCACACCCTTATTTGGGAAAAATACTCATTGTTGTTACCCACAAAACCCTTTTCCTTCAATTATTCTGAACATTTAGTTACTCCGCAAATTGTTAACCATCATCTGTTTTGTACTCCACCAATCATGGTGATCCGTTAACTGGCCTGTCTCTGAAAAGATACTGACGGCTTACTCGAAACATTTACTCGTAAAAAGGTGGTTGATGGAAGAAGATGTATCACCATCAACCAACTTCTTTCTACTAAACCTTAACTCGTTTTTGTCACCATCGACCAGATCATCCATCAATAAAATAGAAACACACTGAGTGTTTCGAAGTGCCTCTAACTCATTTTGGCATAATAAAAATATATTTTGGTCGCCATTTTGGATCTCAATACAGGCTCCATATTAGATTAAGATATGCTAAAATCCTTATTTTGGAAAAAAAATGCTCCTATTGTTACTTACAATTAGCAACTTTTCATTTATTATTATGAACATTTATTGTTTTTGATATTGTTCCGAAGTGCCTTTAACCCATTTTTGCATATAAAAATGTATGTTTGTGGCCATATTGGGTCCCAGAACAGGTTCCATATTGGACCTGTAACATCCTTAGTTGGGAAGAAATGCTAATATTGTTACCCTCAAAGCCATATTCAATCGATTATTATGAACATTTGAAACTTTTGTTAGTGCCTTTAACCCAGTTTTGCACATAAAACATATTTTAGCGGCCATTTTGGATCCCAGAACAGGCGCAATTTTGATTTTTATACAAGCTCACAATACAATTAGGGGGCAAATGATCATGTTGTAACCCTAAATGTTATTTCCAGTTGATTATTTACAATATCAGGCATTTTAAACGCTGCTTTGGTCGACTTTAATGAAAATCAGCTATTTTGTCGGCCATCCTGGCGGCCATTTTGAATTTGAAATATGCATATGACATAATTTGGAGTCGGATGTATTTGTTATAGTTCCAGAAACTTTTTTCCAATAATAATTTTGAAGATGACGTGTTTTAAAAGATATTTTTAGGCCATTCCAATGAAAATAGAGTATTTGGGCGGGAATTTTGGCGGCCATCTTGGACTGACATTGGTAGCCATCTTGAATTTGAAGGTCAAGATGGGGTCAAATTATAAAACTGACTTCAAATCTGAGTTCCTTGACCCTAAAAACCATGAAAAGCACATGCTATTTAGGTCTGTAGGTAAAAATAGTGAAAAACCTCATTTTCAAGATGGCCGACGGCAGCCATATTGGATTTGAAGGTCAAAACGAGGTCAAATGGTAAAACTGATGTTAAATATGAATTCCTAGACCTCAAAAACCCCATAAAGCACATCTTGATCAGTGCTGTAGACCAAACTCATGAAAACCCAAATTTCAAAATGGCCGACGGCAGCCATTTTGGATTTTGGCCCCCCACGGAAATTGCCCACACTTTTGAGAGAGGCACCCTCGCTAATTTCGTTAATTAACCTTCAAAGATGACAAATCCATTGAGAAACCAACCTTCGCTCTCCACGGTCACGGGAGTCCTTCAGATGACCCAACTACTAGCTCGCAGGGTAAAGGTAAGTGAAAACATGGATGTATTGTTGCTGATTCATGTTGAACCAGTATATGACACATCTAATTGTACCATTATCTGTGGAGATGATAGCAAACTATGCCAAGTTGTTTTGAGGAGTGAAACAGTACAATAAACATTATAATGCAAGCCCTACAGGATGAAAATCAGAAAAGGCAATACAATACATGAAAAAAATACTAGGTTCCTTCATAGGATAAGCTTGGTGTAGTAGAATAGGAAATAATTAATGCCTTGAAAACGAGACTATTCATAGCTGGCCTAGTTAATAATGTGTGATACGTAGGTGTTTAGTTTCAGCAGCAGTATTGTTAAACTTGTAACAATACATTTTCAAATGTGTTAAGAGAATGTGATATACTTCAATTAAGTTTGCCTGAAACTAGAAGCTTTCTCTGTCATATTTGTTCTAGTTTTATTTGCAGGTATTGTTATATTGCCCGAGTGTCAACAAGGCTCACAGATTTATGGAATATACGAACTGTGCAGACTGTGATTTTGTTGTTGGTCATACTTTAATATTTCCACCCTTTCCTTACTTAAAAAACCACAAATGATGTTGATGTTTTTACTATTTGTTTGGGGATGATGCTAACCCCTCCCCCCATTTTGATTTGTATGTATTTGTTTATTGTTGAGTATATAGGTGACTCTTTTATGAATATTGAGTTAGACAATTTGGTGTTCCATTCATTTTGGATTATGCTTTTTAAATAAGTGTTGGTATGAAATAACTCGATGGTAAGGCAATTTACATTTACAAGATAACCAGTTGAGCTGGCAAATGGATCTATAGGCCCCTACTATATGACCATTTATTATAGATATTTTGATTTTGTTCAAACTTTTGTAGCTTGAAATCAGAATTGTGTAATTTTGACATCTGGATATATTGCACCAGATTACAGAATCATGAATATAGAGTCTCTTAGCTGTTATTTGATATATTTAAAATGATCAGATGTTCTTTCCTTCAAAATCACCATCATACACTGAAATAACTAAGCTAGCACTAGCTATTGCAGGTGGTATGGTATGTAGTGTAAATGTGATGTTGTCTGTCAGGGGAACTATCTGTTAGATTTCTGCTCCTGGCTATAATGTTGTACTAAGTGCCTATGTGATTGGATTGACCCAGAAAGCAGGCTTAAGTACTGGCTACAAATGTTGTACAATTGCATTTTTAGCAATTTAGAGATATAGCTTCTATATAGCTTCTATATAATATATGTAGTTTGTATTATGTAGCAGTATGAAGGCATTCCATTCTTTAGTGGTAAACTATCAAATGTAGACGATTAAGAAATACTCGATTGTTAAATATGGATCTTATTTTATTTGATATATAACAAAATAAAAGTGATTGAAATTAACTACATATTACTCAATTACACATTCCATTCGACCTTGGTGTCCATTTGCAGAATGTGGAAATTTCATCTAATCACTTCAAGAGAGATGGACCCTCAGACCTACGACCTACGTATACAGGCTGTCTCTACAAAGTAATTATCATTAGAAGGACTTGCAGAGGAAATGTTCACTATGACACATCACAGTATTCTAGTTATTTGACAAAACTAGATCATTTGACATAAAATATACCCCTGATATCTACTGTTTGGTCTGTTCAAAATTCCTGTATAAAGTTTCCATAGATCGGATGACTCATCTCAGGGGAACCTTTTTATGGTAACTTTTGGGCTAGTTGAGAAATCTGTCCAGAAAAATGGAATACTCTCAAATTGTATTTAATTTTATGGCAGGAATATGTTTTAAGGCACTACAGAGTTTTGCTAAATAATTGGTTTCCTCAGTTGCTCTGTGTGGGTAATTTGGAGTTCCTCTTAGAATGTGAGGTTTCCAAGCCTTTTCATTTGCTCTCCTTATGCTCACATAAACAGCTTCATGGGAGCTATGCTCGGCTGGGTATTTCAAATGGCAGTTCCTGTTGTTGTGTTCAAACACACAAACATATTGTTTGCTTTAATTTGAGCCCTTGGTGACTTGAGACTCTGGGCCTAGTAGCATCATTGGTGTTGAACCATTCTAATTGGCTCATGAGTATATCCTCTGTATATTTTCCCTTTTTTATAGTTGAGATAGTGCTTGTAAATAGTAATTATTCAGCATCAGAATATATTTTGTTCTTCTATTTTGTTAAAAACTCCTTGTCGGCAGGAAATATATTTTCTCGCTAGTTAAAAACTCCATTTTGGCAGGAAATTACTCAAAATGATGAAATGTTTAGGTATACAACTCAACATTTAAGCACTTATTATAGACAGTATGCCATAAGGATAAAACAGCTTGAAGTATGTTATAAAAAAGACTGATTCACTTTCATAAATTAAACTGCTCATGTTGGCAAATAGAGAAGTGTAATATAGTCATGTGAAAGCAAGATTACTCATGACAGGCTTGGTTTCCAATGTGTGTGTGAGGTTCATGATTAATTCTTACAGCATATGCGTCAAATTTGTCTGTACTGCAAAATGTGTGAGATATCTGTGGAACATTTAAGTTTACCTTAAATTTGTAATTTAAGTGGGGTTTATCTGAGTTATGTATGTATATGTTCAATTTACTGTATATTTTTGTTTTCTTAATTTCCAAACAAACAGGGAAGAATATAGTTGTTTTAAGTTTTGAAGAGGCAATCACAAAATAACAAACAAAGGTTTGTACACCTGATAGAGGTTTACTTAAACTTGTTGTTGAAAATATTTGTCATTGGCTCGAAATTTAAGTCAATGCAGCTGTAACTTTTAACTATTGTGAGGTTTAAACCTCTTTTTTTTGTATACAGAGCTCAATGGTTTTTAAACATAAAAATCAATCTTTGGACGGTAAAGAGGTGACCAAACCTAGCAAGAGCTTCATTTTGTAGATAAGGTGACATGTGACAGTATGCAGTGTGCACAGTCATATCCAGTATTACTAAGGACACATGCTTTCAAATTTCACACCAAATCAAGTAAGGCTTTTGAAACGTGCAGCAATCATTTATTTCCTCATGCATATCTGTGGACCAGTAGTTTTCACCTCATCTATACTAATTTTTTTCAGGTTGTAAGTGTTGCATCTCTCTGTGGCACATCAACTTATTGTTAACCTTCTAAAACTAAAAACCCATTAATGAAGTATAATATGATGGCCAAGTTAGTCTGGGATTTTTGCTAGTAAGGGTTTTTTGAAGAAGTAGCACAGATTATGAAATTTCAATGGCAAAAAAGTTACATGTAATGTTATTTTATTGGTTCTCTAGCCCATTTGGTGATCAGCATGTTTTAATCACACATGAGGTACCCTCTCAGGATAAAAATAAGTGAAAGCATGGACATATCGCTGCATGATTTATGTTGAACTACTATCTAATTGTAATTATTTGTGGAGATGATAGCAAACTATGCCAAGTTGTTTTGAGGAGTGAACAGTACAATAAACATAACAGAAGCCCTACAGGATGAAAATAAGAGAGGGTAACACAATATATGAAAGAATAGTAGGTTCCTTCTTCATGATTTAGGCTAAGCTCAGTGTAGAAAGGAAATAATTAATGCCTTAGAAACTAGACTATTCATAGCAGGCCTAGTTAATAATGTGTGATACTTAGGTGCTTAGGTGTTTAGTTTCAGCAGCAGTTTTGTCAAATTGCTAACATACTTTTTACAAATGTGTTAAGAGAATGTGCCAAACATGTAGACTACAATTAAGTTTGCCTCAAACTTAAAGCTATCACACTTGTTTTATTTATAGGCATTGTTTTATTGCTTGAGAATAAATTAGGCTCACAGATTTGTGGAATATACAAAATATTTAATGTATCTTCCAGTTGTATTGTGAAGCAACCTTTTTTGCCCAGTTTCTATGTTCCCCTTTAATTTCTTAATTGTTGTCAATTTCATCCTTTTGATTATATGTTGTACACTTTATATTTGCTACCATTTTGGTTGCAGACAAATTTTTGGAAATCAAGACCTGATTGAAAGCTAATTCAGTCATTTTGGTTAGTCATTTGTAGCATGAAATCAGAGAACTTCGTCATCTGATATTGACAACTAGATATATGGATATGTTGTCCTAAAAGGAAGTAGTTTATACAAGAATACTACCAGATTACAAGAGGATAAATACAGGGCCAAGAATATAACTCAATTTTTATTATAAATTATGTTTGTCATAATGACAGGACTAGGAGAATTAATAACTGCTAATAGGAGCTTTCTCATATATTTTTAAATATTTCTTTGCAAAAAATAATGAAGCTTGATCGCCTCAAAAATACCACCTTTGAATATCTCTTGATAGGGGCTGTTTCAGAAGCACTCCTTACAAAATCAGCCTTCATCTTGTGATAAATATGTATGTAATATACAAAAATGCAAACTAAATGCCTGAAACATTTCAAAAATGCCCCTAAATTAACTTCGAGTGTTTTTATTCACTGTATATACCCTAGGTCTGCATGTGGATGTGTTTTGATTTCAGTTTTAAATTAATTGAATCTGTCAGATGGGTTGCCAATTTCTTTGTATTTTCGTTTACTGAATGGAGACATGATCAAGGAAGATTTATACTGAATCCTCTTGTTTAGAATTCATTTGGTAAGTAATTAAGTTGTGATGGCAATTTCTATTTGGGCATGCATTATATTGCTCAAATTTCTAGAAGATTTCTCCGTCTTGCATTGACAATCAAAACATCTCAAAGCATTTGAAAATATAATCCATGGATTTGGTGGAACTGACAATCTGCCCAACATAGTAAAAAACACAGTATGCGCATTTATAAAGTATAGCAGATACTTCTTTTAAACATAACATTTTACTTAAATTCATTCCCATGCAAAAAGTTGTATGTACATTTGTACATATATTTCATATATTAGATACTGTCTTTAGTTATGATAGAGAATTGATCATCTGCTTATTTCGGCAGGATTTCTCTAAAGGGAAACGGAAGTAACTTGCAATGTATCTGCAATGTTCATACTGCATTTGTACTTTGTGGGACAGAAGTTGAGTCAATAGCCAGCTTATGAGTATGGATGTTGAGTATGTAACTGTATATTGTACAAATAATCTTCATAATGGAAAGGCTTTAAGGTTCAAACCCCTTGAACATAGAAAAGTGTGAAACGAATGTACTGTTTGCTTCATCATTTAAATTAAGATGTTTGTGACAGGTAATGACATCTGACTGAATTTAAATATCCTTTCTGTTTTCCAAACATAAAGTTAATGACAACGTGTCTGGGAGCAACCTCATCAATTCTAATTCTCTGTACATTAAAGTTAGTGACACAAAATTCTGATGGGGATGGAGGAGAGAAAGCTTAATTTACTTTTATGCTAATTTTTCAAAAGTCTTAAGGTTGTAAAGACAAAAAACACTAGAATGTGACTGTTACTAAAAGGAATTAAAGTTTTACACTCAAATGTAGCAACTAATAAAAACCTTGACCATCAAATGACAAATTTCAGGGTAACTTTGAATGAATCTTGTATAATTTGTCTATAGGGGTAAATAATGGCGACTGTTCAGACAAATGCAAGTCTGAATTATATTTTTGATCTGAATTATATTTTTGAACATAAAAAGAGAAATAGTTTCCACTGCATTTGTTGGGACTTAAACCTTTGCTTCTGGCACAACTCAGTCATGCATAATGAAGCACTGTAACTACCACTGAGCCATTCCATTAGCCTTTAAACAGTGACGTGAAATGCGAGACAAATACATTACAATTCCTTATTTTTCTTTAATTTATGTAAAAACGGTAATATTTGCTTTGATGGGGTGCTCAATTTACACACTAATTTTATGAATGCTAATATTAGATGTATACAAAGGAATGTAGATATTAAAAAAGGCAATGCGGAGAACAAAAAGGAGAACTCACAGTGTTTTAAGTCATCTTTTGCAGACAAAACAGTGCAAGCTCATTATGATATCATTCAAAATCAACACCACATAACTAGTTATACAATATTATTTGTTGAAATGAAATTTAAAACCAGTCTCTCAACAAAATTATTGACTTACTTGATATTTCTTCTTGTGTCCGCAAGATATCATTAGCAAGTGAGTGTGAGCAGAAAACATTTGTAATTCCATAAGAAATATCAAACCTACAATTTTTCAAAATTTGGAAACAATCGACTTGTTAAACATAGAGGTGATGGTGAAAAAGGTGTTAACTTTTTCGAAGTAGTCTGTTGACACCATTTTGAACTTTATCATGGATGTGAAATCACTAGTTGAGATTTATGTATAAACTAGCGACTCTATTCCTTATGTTTGCCACAAAATTGTGATATTCTGACATGTGTAAGTAAAAATGTGTAGTAAACATGATATTCCGCTGTCTTGCTCAGGAAAAAGAACTGTAGCCTGAAATGACATTGATATTCTGGCAGCAAATATTGCATACTTGACACGATTTGCATTAAAAGATATAGAAGTATGGGGGACAGCTCGCCAGTCCGATAACTCGCTAGTCCGAAAGCTTGCTAGTCCAACAGCTTGCTAGTCCGACGGCTCGCTAGTCCGAATTTTAATTTAGGCTCGTCAGTCCGAATTATGAAAAAGGCTCGCTAGTCCGAATATCAAAAACAGCTCGCTAGTCCGAAAATTAAAAACAGCTCGCCAGTCCGAATTTAAATAACAGCTCACTAGTCCAAATTTCAAAATAGGCTCGCTAGTCCGAATTTTAAAATAGGCTAGCTAGTCCGAATTTTAAAAACAGCTCGCTATTCCAAATAGGAGAAAAAATGTGCATATTTCTATTACAGTTTTTCAAAATCCGGACTAGCGAGCCTATTTTAGAATTTGGACTAGCGAGCCTATTTTGAAATTCGGACAAGGGAGCCTATTTTGAAAATCGGACTAGCGAGCTGTTATTTAAATTCGGACTGGCGAGCTGTTTTTAACATTCGGACTAGCGAGTTGTTTTTAAAATTCGGACTGACGTGCCTATTTTCATATTCGGACTAGCGAACCTTCGGACTAGCGAGCTGTTTTTTCGGACTAGCGAGCCTTTTTCAAGGTTATATTTTCCATATTGAATAACGTTTCGGACTAGCGAGCCTTCGGACTAGCGAGCTTTCGGACTAGCGAGTCGTCGGACTGGCGAGCGGACCCCAGAAGTATGAGAGAAAATGTCAAATTTAATTATTGCTTTGGAATTTTTTTCAATATTTTTATGCCGAACATCATAGTTTAGGAGCAAAGCAAAAGAGTGCAATCTATCTTACCAAAATTTTAGCCTGTGATAGAAGGGAATTGTTTAATTTCAAGTTTTAACCCACAAGTTTAAGTGTTATATATACATTTACACTTAAAAAGTGTGAAGGAATTTTATGATTAACCCTGAAACCAGCCCTGCATCGAGAGGGTTAATAATTGGGTCAGGATGAAATAAGCACATGTGGATGATTTAATGAAGATATTTAATGAAACAAGAGAGTAAATGAGACATTATTGAGGTCAATTTAATTCCAACCAAACTTGCTAACGCTCTTTTCAAAATTAAGCAAATGGTCCAAATATCATTTTATGCACGTAATGTATATGCAGCCATATCATGGACTTGGATTATTCTTTCATAAACGTAGCCTTATCTATAAGCAAGTCTTTTCTGTGAATAACTCTCTTTTTGAAAAAAAAATCTTTGGACTTGAATATTTTCATATACATACAATAATTAAAATTTCAACCAATCCAAGGTTCCAGTTTGTCAATGTCTTTACAGAAAGATGCAATAACAGACAGCTGATCTAGACATCTTATTGTAATGTCTATATGTAAACTATTGTCATCTAATATTCGTAGCAATCCCTAGTTATATCAGACACATTTCACACCCAGTCTGTGTTGTGTTTAGATCTCATCCATGGTATACCCAATATAAACACCAAGGTGTAATAGATGCTGAGAGCAAGCCATGCCTGTAATGATGAATCCACATGCGTGTTTGTTCACAAAATACAAAGGAATGCTCATAAAGGTGAGGGCAGCATGAGCAATATTCAGCTGTGACAAAGTCTGTTTTACACTAACACAGTTTTGGTTTAACGTTTTTATCCAGTTTTCACTATACTCTTTAATTTCCAGGTAAAACAAAAATATTTATTTTAAATGCTTTTAAGATAAATGTAAAGACAAGGTTGCATTTGCAAGGCAACAATCCCTAGGTTAAAAGGTGTCAAGACCTGACGGTGGTTTTGATCTATTGCAAAATGTGTGCAAGATCATTCATCAGGAAAGACCCATCACGTCTTGAATGAAGCGATTGTCACGTTTCATTTGTATACCTTGAGCCAAATTAATGCAACAGGCAAAAATGTATCTTAGAGTGTCCCATATAAACGTATAGGATATTTATTCTTGTTAAGAAAATGTTCTGGTAATTCAGCACTTTTTTTACCATATCTCTTCAACAAAACATAATATGGCCATGAAAATTTACAGATGTTATGAGAAAAATAAGCGCTTTCATCTGGTATCAAAATCTCCCGATTTGATTTTTGAGTGAAAGTGATCGGAATACACACCTGTAACTACGCACTTTCTGAAATGTAGTAATACGTTTGCCATTCATGAAGAAGTTAAAAACACTTGATTTAAAACATTGAAATGCTTTATAGAATTCCTATTTTAAAGGTGGTGCTGTGAATTTACGTCAGATGCTATTATGGTATAATGTGTCTGTCAATGACAAGATAGTTGGAACGTTGCAGAGACTGATTAGCATTTTTTCAAGTAATGTTTATGATCATGATTTTTTTTAGCTTATTGGATTCGATTTGTGTAAATATTAATACCCTCCAAACAATTTGGTTTAAATATGCTGATATTTTCTGTTATGGCCATTTTTCAAATTAAATTCGGAAGCCCAAATTTTATTTCCACATGTATTAGTATAGGAAAGTGCTTATATCCATTTTTTGGTTGGAAAACAATTTTTTGACAAAATAAACCTGAAAAAGGCTTTCAGATAGGTACATTCTTTCATTTTATGCTGCTTTTACTACAAACTTTTTTGATCAAAATCTTAAAGTATTGCTTTAACCAATGAAATTGTTGTATTTTTATCTACCAAGTGATAATCATCTAAGCCAGCCGGGGATAAGAAACAACAATTTTTCACCTCTACTTGAATGAAAATTACACAACATAGATTTTGTTCACACCAATGCTGCAATGAAAACTTGTATCCCTAGTAAAAACATCCCTTGGTATTAAAATAGAATACTCAGATGTATTGTAGTGAATATTTGGGTCATGTTTTGAACTCATGTGAGAATTTAGAATTCCATCCACTTATATCTTGCAAATAAAAGTCATATAAACAAGATAACACAATCCATCATCTCTTTTCTGGCATTCATTTTTTACAACCATAGACCTATATGTCATGTATGTACTCGTTCATTTTGGACTAGCCGTAAATGCAACAATCTTTATTTTGTGCTACAGGTAAAAAAATATGTGTGAAGGTCGTAATTTGTCGAAATTGATTTTTCGACAGATTTGCAATTCTTATACTTCAAAACAACTGCAAAAATTCAATTCAAGAAAATGATTGTAAATATGAAATGTGTCTGTTTATTCTGAGGTCCATCAACAGAAAACATAGGGCTTACTGATCTTTGAAAGTTTATTTCAGTTTCATCTTTCACCCTGAGACAACCTTTGATGGGCCATAACCTGACTTGAGTGAAGTTCGATGAGGTGTCACTTTGATCCTTATAACATCGTCTGTGCAAATGTTTGAAAAATTGAAAATGACAAGGGGCTGCATTAACGGCTGCTTTGAGATGAATGGCTATATATGTCATATACTTGCAGGAGTTAGTGGTGTAAATTATTTATTTCTGACGTGTTCCCCCACAGGGTTATTCTATTTTGAGATTTTAAGCATTTGATGTATATCAGAGACCAAAACGTGAGCAAGACTCATCCAATTTAAAAGGTATTCCGATCTGGTGAAAAATTGAACATATACTTTTTTCCATTTTTTAATGAAGGGTCATCACCTACAAGCGATTGTCGAGTTTCATTTGTATACCTTGAGCCAAATTAATGCAACAGGCAAAAATGTATCTTAGAGTGTCCCACAGAAACCTATAGGATATTTATTCTTGTGAAGAAAATGTTCCGGTAATTCAGCACTTTTTTGACCATATCTCCTCAACGAAACATATTATTGTTGTGAAAATTTACAGGGGTTGTTCGCAGACAGTTGAATGAATCTCAGAAAGACAGGAATTGCGTAATAGCTAGATGCCAGCTTATTTTAATGCATTCTTTCTTATCGACGCAAAACTGACAAATGCGTTGCATTATATAAAT
>JXSR01S024147.1:127713-150816 GCA_000969725.1 Ophiothrix spiculata | reverse complement strand
CTTATGTCTTATATAATGAGTGTAATTTACCTTGCATTCTAAACTAAACTTATTATGACACTATTAAGTAAACTACACTTTCTCTTTCAGTATTATTAAAACAGAGGTTAATTGGGACTGCATCGTGGATAATTTGACATCGTGATGGAGTCATTTTCCGTCATGCTGCGTTCAGCTGATGTTGTAGTTTGTTTAGATTGTCTTGACAAGTGACTCCTTATTTTATTTTACTAAATATAATATTTGGTCATCTCTATAGCGTCTATAGTTACCTAAGGATAGTTTCTCAGGATATCATATAAATATACTTATACCAGAAAAAGTTACTCATACTTAACAACTGACAATACATGTATCATGAATATATAAAGACCTTTCAGTTTGGAGGTTATTCACCGAAATATTTTTGTCGGAAATGATGCCACTTTTATTTTAACACTTTCCCCAAATATATCAGAGACATAGGCGGTGACCAATATGTGTTTTATTATCTGATACAACTGAATTGTGATTTGTTAACAGACTTTATCACACAAGTGAAACATCATCTCAAAATTTAAAACATTCTTTTGACTCCACTTACTTGAAGCAACTAGAGCCACAAATCTAAGCCCAATGCTATTTCCTTGATATTGAAACAGCATAATGGGAAATTAAAGCTTTGTGATTACATAACAAACCTGTTGCCACAAAATCACTTGATAGATGTAACATTATTGATATTACTTTAGTTTACACTGTTATTTGCCTCTATCTAAATCATTAAAATCAAAAAGATGTTTTGATAGGATCTATGGTAACTGTCTCGAGTAAAGGTCGAATGGTCTTGGCCTTCTGACCTTTAAAAGCATCTCTTGAGCAAATATGTAAACAAATAAATTACTTTTAGAACATATATGTGTTAAAATGGAAATTGACGTAAGGATAAATCTGTAATGAAAGTACATGTGACCTTTAATATTTGGGTTCAGAGCAGGTATGTTTGGGATAGATCAACCGTCTGAAAAGGATTGCTTGTCTTATCAAAACATCCCCACTACCATATCTTTTGTTTTGTAATTGCACGTGTGCAAGGTTGTAGAAAGACCTTTGTGTTTTTGCGAAAAAAATGTTTAGTTTTATATTGACACTACTACAAATTGGCGTGTGCCTTCAGTCTTTAGGTTGTAAATTCCCATTTTTCCCATGGATCAGTATAATTGTTTGCATCATAACTATAAAGTACAACATGACATGATTATGGCAATAAATAATTATTAGAGATCACATTTACCACGTGTAATTATTCACAGGAAGAAAGCGTTGATTATAATGCTTCTAAAGAGCCTCACAGTATCTTGCTTTCAAACTATTATGTCATAGCTTATCATCTGTTAGGTTTCAGAACCAAAGTTTAAATAGGAAATCTCTGGGTGTAAATTACTTATAATTATCGTAATAATGGGTCATTGCTAATCCTTTGATAACTGTTTTCTGAGCTATATGAGGTTATTATAAACAAGGGATCTTTGCTCTAATTCGGTCGGCAAATACATGTTATAAACAACAGCGGTAGTGCTTTTGAAATCAAACTTTTTTCTCATATGAGGAGGTCATAATTTGTATAAATAGATAAACTTATAGGTTTTTGATTCAGAATATTTTTTAATTCCTTTTTGATGTTAGGCTCTGGAAAAATCAAGTGACCACTACGATCTTTCTGAAAGTAGATTTCAACACCTTCAAGACTTATCTAATTGCAAAAATTGTAATAATTTATGTTATAATCATGATAACAGCATACCCACAATTTTCTTGATAATGAAGATAATAGTCTGGTATTGTACATACATTTGTTTATGAATAATATATATGTTTTACATTTTTCTCTTATTGTTAATAAAACAAACTTTTTTCGTAATATATTTTGCTGTCAATCCCACAATTACATACCAAGAATGCCAACAAGCATTTTAATTGAGAAATCTAAACCATGAGCCACGAACAAGAAAAACAATAAGAGAGAAAGACACGCCGGGTCATTTCCCACAGATATCATGATATTATTGCGCGTTTGCGCATTATCATTAGGACTTCTTTAAGAGGTAATAACCCTATGGATATGTTTAAGTAAGTTCATTAGGTTACTGGAGAATTAAGCTAGATGAAATTGAGTTTATGTGTACTATTTAGATGAAAACACCCAAGTGCATTAATGTAATTTCTAAACACAATTCCAACAGTCACGATGTCAAGACCCTTATTAGTGATCATCATTCGGCATTTGTTTGAACAATGCAATTGCATCAACGAAACGAAACACTCCATGGCTTACATTTAGTATTTGTGCTTCTGAATTTTCAAAAGACATGTTGTTAACATAGCTTCCGTCCACGTAAATTAACAGGCACATAGAAATTAATATTATTAATAATACAAATTTTATTTACAAGTGTTATAAAACTTCATCTGCATCTTTATGTCCATCTAGTAATGCCCTTATATGATTCATATTTCCTTTTATATACTTGTACCACTTTATTTGGTGATGGCACTTCAAGTGAATTATCATAAGGCTACACTTGAAAATTAATTGGATTCACAAAATAAATTATTGTTTAACCTTGATGAAATCACTTGAAATCTGATTTCAAAAGTAATTCTTAATATACGTTTAGTGTATGTCTATTGACATATCTTAATGGTGATTAAGATTTGCTATCATGTAAGTTATCAAATAATTGTTGTTACAAAAACCAATCATCTGACTATTGATTATGAAATTACGAACATCAGGTTAGGGGCAGTTTTTGATAGAACATAAATCTCATCGCTCTTTTACGGTGGTCATTGACATTCAACGTGTATCTGGTTCGGAGCAGAATTCCGTCCTCTTAGTAATTCGATATGACTTTTGATTCTCCATCACGATGGGCACAAGTGACAACTGCCTGAGGTGATTACATTGGTTCGTCTTGGTCAGGTGTCGCCACAGTTGTCAAACTCGTTGTAGTTTAACACCTTGTTATGCTCAAAACAAGGTAGATGGTTCACAGGGTGAATAATGAAAAGTGACCAGTCTGGGAAATTGTGGAAGGTAGAGTATTGATAGGCCAAAGCTAGATGCAATTCTAAAAATATTGCATGACCAAGGACAAAATGAGTTTTAATAACATCCGGGTATAAGTATGAGGAAAATTACTATACTCTATAAACCTTGAAGTATGCAACAAAAAAATCAGACTCTGTTACAAGACCCATAGCATATCCCTTTTATTCTTCAACATTGTGAACTGGTGGTTTTGTATTGTGTAATAGACTAGTAATGATTGATAAAGGCCGAATCACTGCGCATTAATATATTTTTACATGAATTCTTCATAATTTTTGTATTATTCTGGGCTTATATTTTTGATAACACATGGACAAACATTGTAAATAGATTTATTTGAATATTCAGAAAGATTTGGTACCTTGTTATGATTTGAGAAATGTGGACTAATTTACTTCCTCGTATGGTCAGGTGTTTTTTTTTTGTGTTAATCGACTACTTGTTGCATACTTCAAGATTTACAGAGTATAGGTAACATTTTCTCCTTCATAGTAACACAGACTGACCCCAAAATATGTTGGCACATCCTGTTTCAGATGTATTTTGTTTCATGCAAAATAGTTCAGTTTGATGCTGCGCATTGACAGAGAAAAAATGAAAATACCACAGAAATCTTTCAACTTTTATAGTCGTATAGTCCCAAAGACTTAGCGTTAACCTTTGGGAACACTGTGGGTGTTTGTTGCAAACTTGTGCAGTGTTGCCACACCTGTCCAATGCTAAGACATGGTAAATCACACTCCAGTAAAATAATAATAATACCAAGTGACCCATGGGTTGCTAAAAGATTTGTTGATGAAAACACGGTGATCACTTCCTTCTTTCCTTTGTGAACTGTGCCTCTCAAGCAATTGCCTTGATCTGTCTCTCTTTTTTCAACAGCTTTGGTGTCTGGATCTTATTTAGTAATTAAAACTGTTAAATGAAAAGCATTAACAAAAGTATATAACAATACCAAGTGACCCATTGATCAATTACAGTAGAAATATGATACCTATATATTTTTGTTAGTTTTCTAATATTTTATCTGAAAACAATAACGTCTAAGTTATCTTACCAATTTTGAAGAGAAACACTGCTTTTTTAAGACACGACATTGTAAGTGCTAAGTGAGATCATACAGATGGGCAAATTCTCCTTAACTTCATGTGAAATATATTGCTAGAAATTTTTTTATTTATATTTTACTTTCCATCTTATATTGAAATATATACTGTATTCTATGCATATTCACTCACTCAATCATATTTATTTCTATCATAAAGGCATACAAATACAAAAAAAAAAAAAAAATACTACTTTATGTGAAAAAATTAAATAAACTTTGCTCTTGCAAACTTAGAATTTATAATAATTTAGAACCTACAACTCTTAAACGAACATTTTATATGAATTACGTTAATGTGGCGCAATCTGTATGAATGGTTTTAGTGACCATCTTGATTTATCATTTAAGGTGTTTAGTCATCGCGTACTGGTACGCACTTGTTTTGATTTCGCAAGTGCAGCAACACGTATGCGCAGTATGCGCAGAATAGTGTTTTGACGCCACAAACTGTCACATTTTCTCATTTTTCGTAAAAATAGGCCGGTGACCCCCACTTTTTATTTTGTTAATTGACACAACATACTTTTGCGCAAATATTGTGACAAAATTGACACAAAATTTCAGTTGGAAGCTTTTGAATCAACACTAAATAATGTCATTTTTGCCACATTTTCCATAGACCCTTGTACTAATTTTTCCCAAAAAACTCCAAAAATGCTATTTTTAAACTGACTTGCATGCAAGCTCGAGTCCGGTGAGCCCCAATATGTTAGTTTCAAAATTTGATTCTACATCGATAAAATATTATTCATGCCAATTTTACCAGAAAATTCAGTCAGATCTATCATGGACCAGACACCTTAAAAGCTTGCCCCGGAGACGAACTTGCTTAGCTTAAGCTTCTTCAAACACCCTGAGTTTGTTGAAAGCATGCAAACCCAATTCATTGACGCAAGTCCTCTACTCTATTACCAGACACGAATTTCATACAATAATTTTCAGATCAGGATCAAAAACAAATTTATTTCAAAGCGTAATTGTAAATTTTCAAGTCTGCAGGGGAGTTTCTTAATAACAAATTTATTGGCTCTAGTATATTGGGGTTTGAAATTCATCTTATGATGTGGACTTTACGTGTTTAAAGGCATATTGAATTGTAAATTTCCTTTTAGTTAAAATGTCTTGGGATATTACTTCTTGCGAACATGGGAACTCAGCTTTATTTTGTGAAAAACTTATGAACATAATGTCACTATCTTGCTCAGTACAAAATTTTTAATCATGGTCCATCAAAATGTAACTATATTTTCTGTAAACAGGTGCCAGTTTTAGGCAATGTCATATATTATTTCTTATGCATTTTTTTGATTTAGAAATGTACCGTCAGTCTTTTATTATTATTTTTGCTATCATATATCATATATTAAGTTTGTTGTGTATTAAGTGTTGAGTGTTGAGTGTTTTAAAAGTGCTGATATGATTATCGTTATATCAATATCATGGGCTTGTTTTTCTTCATAATAAGTTCACTAATCAACCTACATCTCAAAACTAATTAATCACATACGTGTATCAGTATAAGATGTTACACAACCTAGTTATCATCTGAAACACTCTACAAATCCGTCATGTACTAGTTAATGGAGTCCAGATATCTGAACTCATTCTTTAAGTATAAATGCGGACAATCACCGCTAGTATCTGAACTTTCACAAAGCAGACTGAACGTGTTTCCACATAACAATCTTTCTTGTTTTCGGAAGTATCTGTAGAGAATATAACAAAAGAATATACTATTAATTTTGGGAAGAGGCTGCACTTTAGCTTCATTTTATTGTGTGCATAGTGAATCTTAGATCGACGAGTTTGCGATAAGACAGATGCATGCAATATTCGAACTACATGTACAATTGATGCACATTGAGGTACAGGGTTCTTTCAAAGACGTAAAACTAATGTTTTAGAGACGTAAACGTTACACATAACGAGGTTCTCACTACATTTCCCTTTCTTTTCATTTGTTCTCTACTTAAATTGTTTTAAATAACTCTATGTATTATATCACAGAACTACTCGAGTTTTGAATAGTCAAGTTGAAAACGACACTACTAGCATGAATATCGTTTTGGACATTGGACAACATTTTGAAATTTTGTTTGTGGATGATTTACACTTCCTATGTTAGAACATAACAGTCAATTACCAGATATCGGGAAAATTTTGATCAAAACCTTCAAAAAGTCAAACATTTAAATTTTATTTTATTTGTTGATTTTGGGTATGAGGCTATTCTCTATATTAATTGATGCTATACAATGAGAAAGAGTCATAGATTTGTTTGTAAAACATTCCTTTTAGATCACAGATTGCAGAAAAATCAAAAGAAAATTTGAATTTTCATTAAATCTCCTGAAAAGGCCAATTCTAGAAATTCACCTCTAGAGGGCAGTATTTATCGTTGTCGACAACGATAATTAAAAATAACAGAATATCTAAATATTTTGATATATAGGGTATGAATTTGACTATGAAACTTTGCGCGCTGTCATAATTTTGCCGCTAATACTTCAAATGATGCAAAAATCTCAAAATGTTTGGGGAAAAATTTGGGGATGATGCAAGCCCCTTTAAGATAAGATAAGCATTTCTGTGTTTAATTCAGTTCTTCCTGAGATAAATCTAAGATAAATATAATCGATGATAGGAATGTTTGTGAAATAATAAGCATAAATTTAACATTTGAAAGATTAACCAAAGACAAAAGATTCAACGTGATTGTGATATTAATCATATTAGTGAAAAAACAACCGTTCATGTGCTTTATGCCATTTTCGACGAAAAACGAATAACATATGCTTAAAAGTAAAACTGAA
The DNA here is from genome assembly GCA_000969725.1 of Ophiothrix spiculata. Lineage (NCBI taxonomy): Eukaryota > Metazoa > Echinodermata > Ophiuroidea > Amphilepidida > Ophiotrichidae > Ophiothrix > Ophiothrix spiculata. The sequence goes on along the minus strand of JXSR01S024147.1, from coordinate 143,804 downwards.
CATTGTTGTTACTTATATCTTGCTTTAAACCCAGGAAAATCTATCAATGTACTTTTCAACTTCTTGGTAAAATATCTAATCATTCCGTTAATTCCCAATCGAATTAGATAATTTTACCTGTAGCCACAATTTCAACTAACTCGACCGAGATTCCCTAATTGAAGAACTCGGAGCTAGTCAATGACTTTAATACGGGGAGATATATAATGTCAGTGCTGCAAGTATTTATGCGACGTCACGTAAACTGGTGTATCACAGTCTTATTTGGTCAAACAACAGAGAAGAGAGTAAATTGGATTAAATGTGCCATGTTCATCATATAAAGTGGGAAGATTCTTATTAGAACCATGATGAATTTACATTGAAAAAAAATCACATTTAATTTCTGCAATGTTTTCCATTTTTTGTTACTGTGCTTATATACTAGAAAGAGGAACTACATGTGATTAGATTTTTATTGTATGTTTCAGGTAAAAATAGCAAACGCATTTAATTAAGTGTTGATATATCAATAGAAAGTAAATATATTGTAATTTTCGATTTTTTAAGCATATGAGAATGAATATAATTCCAAGAGAGTAGAATATGAAATTAAAAAAACAGATCAAAATGATATGTATTTAATAGAAAATATTACATTGTACAAAAAGGTTGTAATTGGACAAATTTCTGAAGGATAATTTAGTTAAGAATGTACACCGAATTTAGAGATGAATATTATTTATGATATTTTGCTCCTCAAAATTTCCAAAACTAACGTCAACTTGTAGGATGAGGTACTAAAATAACTCGTGTTCATGTTGTTTTGTTGTTGTAAAGTTACCCAAAGTACGTAGGCCTATCACATATAACGATGTTCAATTTCATAAAACGGTCTGTGGGTTGATCATAATAATCATAACAAATAGAAAAATCAAAAAGATCATTACGAATTTTCATTTACATTGGTTTGATATGTAGGCAATGGTTGACTGTATATAATTTCGATTCATTTTAATATTTGTCGCGAACATTCAGCTATTTTCACACACAAAATCATTAATTTCCCAGTTCTATTTTTTCTTATTGTGTTATTTACTTCTTAGCTTTTCAACATTTGCATCATCCATCACAAATGTCTGTTTTGTAAGTTAGTTCAAAGAGTCTTGCTTTATGTACAAAAGAAACATCAGTCAGTAAACAAACATAACAAATCTAATTTTGATTGATTTGGAAAGCTACTTTTTGTAGTTCAATATCATATTGTATATATTGTTTCATTGAAGTAGAATGAAAGAGGGACGTGAGTTCAGTGAAGGTGAGACTAGTTATAATATAAAATTAATTTTAGTACCAGTCAAGTTATACAATAATCCTTTGATACACCGTCAAAGTCTCCAGGGTAACTAGTAATCATATTCCTTAATTACATACATGCTAGTACATCTTAATAACCAACCATTGATGTTCTTTTCATTTGTGTTTTAAAGCACAAGCTTATTCATGACATATTTTGAAGTATGTTTTAGTTTTAAATATATACGTTCTTAGGAGACATTCGTGGACTTAGAAGACATAAAGGCCTATGTACCAGTAGTAAAAGCTCTCGACTTTTTATCATATCGCTTTCAATCCATGACTATTCTGTTGATCCATCGTATGTAATTAATTTCCCTGAGTAAATTCAGATAACAAATCGAAGCAACACCGTAACATACATATCACAACATGGCAAATAAGACAAGGAAATTTAAAATACATTAAAAAGAGTGTTTATCATTTATATCTTTACCTTTGTCCCTTAATTTAAAAAATCTACAATACCATACTCATAGTTTGATGCCTAAGGAGAACTTTATATCAATACAATGTTACTTACCTTATGTTGTAATATTTACCTAATTAATCTTCATATCCCTTCAAAGAAACATTATTATAGTAATTTCATTCAGCTTGGGATACTTATCACTCATTCGGAATTTACTATTAAATTGAATACTGAATCACCCTAAGGGAGTTAAAGCTTATTTTTTTTACTTTTTATGTTTGAGAATTCTTATTCATCAACCTGATTATGTTTTAGAAGATGAATTATTTTTAATCAAGTATTCTTGTCATTTTTCAATCCGTTTTCAGGTCATAACAAAACTGCCTTAAACCTTTGAACACGTGCATTCAAATGCCAAAGGCAAAGTAACTGCACGGTAGATGAAATATCTTTCTATTTTGATAACACAGCTAGTCAAAACAATCGATGTTGTTCTATCCCCCTATGTTGGCCAACAGATCAGGGCTAAAAAACCAAACACGTGAACTTGATTTTTTCAACATTCTTATTATGCCATAATCGGTTATTTGAATTCAACAAGTATCAAGGTTTGGTAATGTTTGTGTATTCAACATGTCTGTTTGGTTTAAAATACTGTAGATTTAGTTATTTTTCATTTGCAAACTGTAGGTTAAACTATAAAAATAATATCAGCATAAAATAAAAAAAGATAAAATCTTGGTTTATAATGACCGTTAAAGAAATGTACATCTTTCTCATTTTATAACCGCCATAGATACCATAATGTATGGGGCGATTCAAATAACCATCAAATGGTAACCATAGACTCTGCTGGGAATGACCAACAGATATAAATAGAAATGTAATGAGTCAAATAACACCCGAGTCTGTTGACACTTGACAGGCAAAGATGGCTCAATGACGATAATCGATTCCTGCATACGGACTTTGTTTATCTTTGCTTTTGAAATGGACCCGTAGTATACTCAAACTTGAACGAGTTGATTGTTGAATAATTTCATTAATTACACGCTAAAAAATTGTGTTAAAAAGGGAACATGGTTACCAGGTTGGGTTAAATTTTTCACAGTGTTGGGTAAAATTTGACACAATAAAACGTGCACCATTACCAAAGATTGTGTACAAAATAAACCAATATTGAGCAAAATTTAACCCAAACTGTTAACCATGTTCCCTTTTTAACACAACTTTTTTTAGAGTGTACCCTTCATTCAATTAATATAATAATTGCAAAACAGGTAAATGACATTGCCGTAATGGTGTGCGAAGTTGAAGATTAACGAATTCACACCAATTAAATACATTTTTTTAAGCATACCCTCTAGTTTACAGAGACGCGAATTGAGAACTGGTAACCACTCTTGCCTCAAGATGATCTCGACATATTGACTATTTCTGTATTAAACGCTCATCCTATACTTTGGATAATAAGCCAACAAAATTCCTAATGAGCTGAAGTGAAATTTGGTAGGTTTATAATGATAACGAATCAAAACAAAAACTAAATGATGTTCAAATGCGTTTGAACCCCGCCGGGCCATAAATACCTTGGGTAATAGCAGTTTTAGTGTCCTCTCAACTTAGCCAGTTGGATTTACAATCGGTTTTCATGATATATTTGATATTATATGTTTTTAATAAATATTCTGTAGAGGAAAAGTTTCACATTTGATAAAAATATAGAATATCGTTCAGGAACATTGAAGCAAACCACAAGAGAGAATTAATTTCATGTATCACTTCAAAAGTTGAAAAACATGCCCAATTCTTATGTTTTCAATTTAGACTATGTTTACTAGGTCTATATGATGCCCTACTTCCCATCACCTCACCATTTGCCAATGGCATTTTATCGACACGAAATACAACCGTCCTGCTTTTGACTCTTTTCTTAAGGGATATTACTTTCGTGTGTTCAACATAATAATGAACTAATGCATCACAAAAGCAACAAATTACAACGTGTAAGAACAACATCCGGATTAATCACGAGCAAACAAAATATATAAACTGCTTCTCATTGAGACACCAGACTTATAATTTACCATTTTTGTTTTCCTTAGTTGCTATGCTAATATCATATTTTTCATACTTTATTTTGATTTTCTTTTATGAAAGCTATTCAGATGAAACTGATACATATTAGAGCTACACTGCAAATGTTTGTGTGTTCCCGTAATCATCAGTGATCAGTACTAAACAAACCACATGCGAAAACACTTCCGATCTCAGGAAATATCAGAAAACTTTGAACGCTATTGGAATACCCAAACAACCTCAACATAACAGTCTTTACTACCTCGGCTGGTGGTAATTCTCTCATTATTTTCATTCTTACTAAGATTGAAAATAATGAGAGAATTAAATTTCTTACTTTCGTTAAGGGTGAGTTTGGTTAAATATAGCCTTCGAAATTCTCAGGACACGATATCAGTGTAAATGTGAGCCTTGTATGTGTTACTTGTTCCTTAATATAAAGGACCAAACTACTCCCGTCCCATGCCATGTTTCAAGTTACAACTTTAGACATAATACGTCACGTGATAACAATAGAATGTAAAACATTTTAAGAACAATTATAATGATTCTGGCATTATTTGCATCAATTGATAAACCAATTAGACCATAGGGTCAAAACATAGTCGGCTTTCAAACAAAATTTTCGCCACCAAACATTTGGTCGTGACGTCAAAATGACTCCAAATAAAATAACTTCAACACCGAGTTGAGACAAAATAAAATAAAATTTTGCACTAAATTGAACATGGATTGAATTGCCAGATACATTGCCTCAAATGTTTGTTACCGGTTTAGGCCTATACTTTAAATTCGATCGCAAATATTTAGTGAGGTCACGACCAAATGTTTGGTTGCAAAAATTTTGTATTGAAGGTCGACTATGTTTTGACCCTAAGTTTTCGTTGTAATGAATTGGAGTCAAATAAAAACAAAACAAAACACTAAAATCAAAATCAAAAATTAACAAACAAACAAACAAAACACATTAAAGTCATATCCTCAGAATCGTTGAAAACAATATACAACAGATATTTCTTTAAATGAAAAGCAATGTTTTACTTAACGAATGATGTCTTTTTGGAAAAAATAAAAATATAATCAGCTGCATTACCAAGGAATTATGAGTCACTCCGTATATAACAAAATTGTACAGATTGCACACTCTCACTTCATCTTGTACCGTAATGAAAGTAAACACCATAGATCTAAGCCACCTGATATTACAAAAACTCCAGGTGATGCATAATAAACATGCTCAAATTCACTTGGTATACTGTGTGGTATATTAATGAGACATTAATGAGACACAAGAAACTTAAATATTATTCATTTTAATATCCTATGATGTGACATGTTGATGTTAATTAATGTAGAAATATGATTTCGACACGACATACTAAGTGCTAAGTGAGATCATACAGATGGGCAAATTCTCATGTGAAATACGGTATACTGCTAGAAAAGTTACAAATTTTGATTTATATTTTACTTTCCACCTTGATTTAATTTTAAAATAAATACTGTATTTTATGCAAATTAAAGAATAATATAAATCTATATACTTTATGTAAAAATAAACTTGTGAAACTAATGGTTTTAGTGACTATTTTGATTTTCCTTTTAAGGTGTCTAGTCATCGCGTGCTGATACGCACTTGTTTTGATTTCGCAAGTGCAGCAACACGTATGTGCAGTATTCGCAGAATAGTGTTTTGAAGCCAAAAAATGTCACATTTTCTCATTTTTCGTGAAAAATAGGTCGGTGACGCCCACTTTTTATTTTGTTGATTGACATAACATACTTTTGCGCAAATTTTGAAAAATTGACACAACATTTCAGTGGGAAGCTTTTGAATCAACACTAAATAATGTCACTTTTGCCACATTTTCCATAAACCCCTGTACCAATTTCTCCCAAAAATCTCCAAAAATACTATTTTTAAACTGACTTGCATGCAAACGGTGAGCCCCAATTTTTATTTTAAAAATCGATTCTAAATCAATAGGATATTATTCATGCCAATTTTTACCAGAAAATTCAGTCAGATCTATCATGGACCAGACACCTTAAAAGCTTGACCCGGAGACGAACTTGCTTAGCTTAAGCTTCTTCAAACATCCTGGGTTTGTTGAACGCATGCAAACCCAATTCATTGATGCAAGTCCTCTACTCTATTACCAGACACGAATTTCATACAATAATTTTCAGATCAGGATCAAAAACAAATTTATTTCAAAGCGTAATTGTAAATTTTCAAGTCTGCAGGGGAGTTTCTTTATAACAAATGTATTGGTTCTAGTATATTGGGGGTTGGAATTCATCTTATGATGTGGACTTTACGTGTTTAAAGGCATATTGAATTGTAAATTTACTTTTATTTAAGAATGTCTTGGGATATTACTTCTTGCGAACACGGGAACTCAGCTTTATTTTGTGAAAAACTTATGAACATATGTCACTATCTTGCTCAGTACAAAATTTTTAATCATTGGTCTGTAAAAATGTATATTATCTGTGAACAGGTGCCAGTTTTAGGCAATGTTATTATTATTTCATATGCATTTCTTTGACTTGGAAATGTACTGTCAGTCTTTTGTTATTATTTTTGCTATCATATTTTTGTTTGTGGTGTCTTAAATGTTGGATGTTAAGTTCTGATATGATTATCGTTATATCAAACAAAATCATGGGCTTGTTTTTCTTCATAATAAGTTCACTAATCAACCTACATCTCAAAACTAATTAATCAGATACGTGTATCAATATAAGATGTTACACAACCTAGTTTTCATCTGAAACACTCTACAAATCCGTCATGTACTAGTTAATGGACTCCAGATATCTAAACTCATTCTTTAAGTATAAATGCGGACAACCACCGCTAGTATCTGAACTTTTACAAAGCAGGCTGAACGTGTTTCCACATACAATCTTTCTTGTTTTCGGAAGTATCTGTAGAGACCGGAAAGAATATAACAAAAGAATTTACTATTAATTTTGGGAGGAGGCTGCAACCTAGCTTAATTTTATTGTGTGCAAAGTGAATCTTAGATCGACGAGTTTGCGATAAGACAGATGAATGCAATATTCGAACTATACATGTACAATAATATTGATGTACATTGAGGTACAGAGTTCTTTCAAAGACGTAAAAGTAATGTTTTAGAAACGTAAAAGTTACACATAACGAGGTTCTCACTACATTTTCCTATCTTTTCATTTCTCCTCTACCTAAATTGTTTTAATTAACTCTATGTATAACACAGAACTACTCAAGTTTTTAAAAGTCAAGCTGTAAACGACGCTGTTAAAGATAAGATAAGAATTTCAGTGTTTAATTCAGTTCTTCCTAAGGTAAATGTTTGTGAAATAATAAGCATAATTTAACATTTGACAGAAAAGACAAAAGATTCAACGTGATTTTTTAAAAGTCAAGTTATGAACGACGCTGTTAGGATAAGATAAGCATTTCAGTGTTTAATTCAGTTCTTCCTAAGATAAATGTTTGTGAAATAATAAGCATAATTTAACATTTGACAGAAAAGACAAAAGATTCAACGTGATTTGTGATATTAATCATATTAGTGAAAAAACAACCATTCATGTGTTTTATGCCATTTTCAACGAAAAACGAATGACATATGCTAAGAAGTAAAACTGAACATTGTTGTTACTTATATCTTGCTTTAAACCTTGCAAAATCTATCAATGTACTTTTCAACTTCTAAGTAAAATATCTAATCATTCCGTTAATTCCCAATCGAATTAGATAATTTTACCTGTAGCCACAATTTCAACTAACTCGACCGAGATTCCCTAATTGAAGAACTCGGAGCTAGTCAATGACTTACGGGGAGATATATAACGTCAGTGCTGCAAGTATTTATGCGACGTCACGTAAACTGGTGTATCACAGTCTAATTTGGTCAAACAACAGAGAGGAGAGTAAATTGGATTAAATGTGCCATGTTCATCATATAAAGTGGGAGGATTCTTATCAGAACCATGATGAATTAACATTGAAAAAAAAATCACCTTTCATTTCTGCAATGTTTTCCATTGTTTGTTACTGTGCTTATATACTAAAAAGAGAAACTACATGTGATGATATTCATATTGTATGTTTCAGGTAAAAATAGCAAAGGCGTTTAATTAAGTGTGGATATATCAATAGAACGTAAATATATTGTAATATTTCGGTTTTTTGAGCATATGAGAAAGAATATAATTCCAAGAGAGTAGAATATGAAAGTAAAACAGATCAAAATAATATGTATTTAATTGAAATATTACACTGTAAAACAAGGGTGTAATTGGTCAAACTTCGTAATCTTATATTAGAGGGGTAACTGTGATTTACGGAGAAAGGGGCTTTAATTTATTTAAATACCTGTACATCACATAATTTACGAAAAATATTCCGTTGTTTTACGGCTTTCTGTAAGATTGTCCGTTATTTTACGGCTTTCTATAAAATTCCCTGGGAAATATGCTGACAGTGCTTTTTCCAGGGAAATTTATAGAAATCCGTAACGGACAATTTCGAAGTTATATGATTGTATAGTGTATTTACACAAATTTACGTCCCTCTCTCCGCAAAATCACAGGTTCCCCGTAAGATTACGTCATCAACACCATAGGTAAATCCGTTGGACAATTTAAACACAAATCCGTGGTAGGGTTACATTCACAATCAGTGGGAACCTGCACTCTGGCCTATGAATGTGAATTTTCATAATTAAGAAGATCTGTTTAATAAATGAAGCAGAAATATTTATTATAATTACATTAGCCTTAAAGGCGCACCGGGCGGTTTTGACTATATTCTAATGTGCGATTTAAAAAGCAGATTATGTCAGGATTTTATGCTCTGCATGACGAAAGTCCTTTTGATATAAAACAGTTTTGTAAAAAATATAATTTACTTTAGATGAAAAACAATTTGTTGTTACCATCTTTGGTATGTATCAATAGTTAAGACTGAAACATTGAAATTGAAACGTGTTCTACATCTATAAAGTTATTTAAGGGGTGAAATATCCAAATGTTTTAAAATTCTAATTTGTGTTGATTTGGTGAAACTGTGTACGTTATTTTGACCCCAGTTCCCAGTATGCTAATGAACGGACTAGCCTTCATTAGCATACTGAGAACTGGAGTCAGTATGCTAATGAAGGGACTAGCCTAGATTCAAATTAGAATTCAAAAGTTTTGGAAATGCTCTAAATAAAGTCTAAAAGTGTAGTAATTTAATGTCATCCCTTCTGACAATTTGGCATTTGATACGTCCATTTTTGTAATCTTAAGAAGCAACGATTGATACAATTTTCAGAAACTTTATTTGTTTTCAACTGAAACAAATTATTTATCAGTTTCAATGAAGGATACTGAAGTACATGTCTCCTGAACATGCTGAAGGATAATCTAGTTAAGAATGTACACCGAATTTATAGATGAATAATATTTTGCTCCTCAAAATTTTCAAAAATTTACGTCAACTTGTAGGATGAGGCACTAACTCGTGTTCATGTTTTGTTTTGTTGTAAAGTTACCAAAGTGCGTAGGGAGATGCAGGAGGGTAGAACTATCTTTTACAAGTTGCACCATTCGGCAGTGATGAAATGTAGGATCCCCAAACTAAATGTCTGAAACTTTGAAGGGTTTACTTACTTAATATAATGTGACATTTGCAACAATAGTTGCAGCCTATTCACAAGAAAGGTGTAGAAAAAATGGCAAAGTGGCTTATTAAACTCTATCATGGGTATAGGAGAGTTGAGCCAGTGGTGAAGGAGAATTGAGACACCAAAGTATTACAATGCGAATTTATTTCTTTATTTTTTTATTTCTTATTCCAAAATGGTGTTAACTATAATCAATGTGATTACTGTGGTTACTTCTAAGTAAGTTTATGGTATAATTCTACTCGAAAATATTTTTGTCAAAAAAACACATGAATTTCCTATGGTTAACTCTTCCCAAGCCAAATGGCTCAACTCATATGCACCACATCACAAACTATGCAATCTCTTGGTGAAACCAACTTCGACTATTTTCTTTGCATCAGTTCAAAAGTATTTACTCATAACCACCTTCAACTGAACAGAGCCATCTAGTTGCAAAATCAAGATAATATGTTTTTTTATAAAATTTGGTAAAACGTGTTCAAATCACTTTTAAAGGTATAGCGCATGAAATTGTGCATCTATATTTTACAGTGCAACAAATATGATATTATACATTAACTGTAGGAAGAACTAGTCAGATAAGTGTCTAGTTCTGGAGATAATGGGGGTGGTTCAACTCTCCTGGTGGCTCAACTCTCCTGCATCTCCACTATCACATAACGATGTTCAATTTCATAAAACGGTCTGTGGGTTGAACATGATAAGCATAACAAATATAAAAATTTAAAAAAAAGATCATTCACATTGGTTTGATATGTAGGCAATGGTTGACTGTGTTTAAGATTCATTATTTGTCGCAAACAATTCAGCTATTTTCACAAAAAAGTCATTAATTTCTCAGTTCTAATTGTGTTATATTCTTCTCAGTCAGCTTTTCAACATTTGCATCATCCATCACAAATGCCTGTTTTGTAAGTTTAAGTTCAAAGAGTCTTGCTTTATATACAAAAGAAACATCAGTCAGTAAACAAACATAACAAATCTAATTTTGATTGATTTGGAAAGCTACTTTTTGTAGTTCAATATCATATTGTATATATTGTTTCATTGAAGTAGAATGAAAGAGGGACGTGAGTTCAGTGAAGGTGAGACTAGTTATGATATAAAATTAATTTTAGTACCAGTCATGTTATACAATAATCCTTTGATATACCGTCAAAGTCTCCAGGGTAACTAGTAATCATATTCCTTAATTACATACATACTAGTACATCTTAATAACCAACCACTGATGTTCCTTACATTTGTGTTTTAAAGCATAAGCTTATTTATGACATATTTTGAAATATGTCTTGTAGTATTAAATGTATACATTCGTAGGTGACATTCGTGGCCTTGGAAGACATGTATGTACCAGTAGTAAAAGCTCTGACTTTCAGTATCATATTGCTTTCAATCCATGACTAATCTGTTAATCCATCGTATGTAATTTCCCTGAGTACGACATTAATTCTCAGATGCTATCGATTAAATTATAAACTGATATTTTTAATCATCAGAAGTTGTTTTGAATGCAGATGTGATATATTCTCCTAATAGCAATGTTAAAATTATGAAATAAATAAAGTGTGGATCACTTTAAAAATAAAATCAACATTTTTACATGTGCAAAGGTTCGTTCTTGGGATGTAATATGGGGTGCATCAAATTATGCTGTCTATTCAAAATATGAGACTAAAATTCAGATAATCGAAGCAACAACGTAACATACATATCACAACATGGCCAACAAGACAATGAAATTTAAAATACATTAAAAAAGAATGTTTATCATTTATATCTATACCTTTGTCCCTTAATTTAAAAAATCTACAATACCATTCTCATAGTGTGATGCCTAAGGAGAACTTTATACTAATGCAATGCTGCTTACCTTATATCGTAATATGTACCTAATTAATCTTCATATCCCTTCAAAGAAACATTATTATAGTAATTTCATTCAGCTTGGGATACTTATCACTCATTCGGAATTGACTATTAAATTGAATACTGAATCACCCTAAAGGAGTTAAAGCTTATTTTTTTTTACTTTTAATGTTTGAAAATTCTTATTCATCAACCTGATTATGTTTTAGAAGATGAATTATTTTTAATCAAGTATTCTTGTCATTTTTCAATCCGTTTTCAGGTCATAACAATACTGCCTTAAACCTTTGAACACGTGCATTCAAATGCCAAGGGCAAAGTTACTGCATGGTAGATGAAAAAAGCAGTATTTCTATTTTGATAACACAGCTAGTCAAAACAATATATGTTGTTCTATCCCCTTATGTTGGCCAATAGATCAGGGCTAAAATCCCCAAACACGTGAACTTGATTTTTTCAACATTCTTATTATGCCATAACCGGTTCAACAAGTATCAAGGTTTGGTAATGTTTGTGTATTCAACATGTCTGTTTGGTTTAAAATACGGTAGTAGATTTAGTTATTTTTCATTCGCAAACTGTAGGTTAAACTATAATAATAATATCAGCATAAAAATAAAAAAGTTGAAAGATAAAATCTTGGTTTAATAATGACCGTTAAAGAAATGTCTCTTGTACTGTTATAACCACCGTAGATACCATATGGGGTGGTTCAAATAACCATCAAATGGTAACCATAGACTCTGCTGGGAATGACCAACAGATATAAATAGCAATGTAATGAGTCAACTGACACCCGAGTCTGTTGACACTTGACAGGCAAAGATGGCTCAGTGACGATAATCGATTCCTGCATACGGACTTTGTTTATCTTTGCTTTTGAAATGGACCCGTAGTATACGCAAACTTGAACGAGTTGATCGTTGAATAATTTCATTAATTACCCTTTAAAATGGTCATCCAATCAATATAATAATTGAAGTTGAAGATCAACGAATTCAGGCCAATTAAATAAACGTGTGTTTTCAAGCATATAGCATTAACCTCTAGTTTACAGAAACGCGAATTGAGAACTGGTAACCACTCTTGCCTCAAGATGATCTCGGCATATTGACTGTTTCTCTATGAAACGCTCATCTTATACTTTGGATAACAAGCCTACAAAGTTCCTAATTAGCCGAAGTGAAATTTGATAGGTTTATAATGATAAGAAATCAAAACCAAAACTAAATGATGTTCAAATGCGTTTGAACCCCACCGGGCCATATATACTTAGGTACTAGCAGTTTTAGTGTCCTCTCAACTTAGCCAGATGGATTTACAATCAGTTTTCTTGACATATTTGATTTAACTGTTTTTAATAAATATTCTGTAGAGCAAAAGATTCACGATTTGATAAAAATATAGAATATCGTTCAGGAACATTGAAGCAAACCACAGGAGAGAATTAATTTCATGTATCACTTCAAAAGTTGAAAAACATGCCCAATTCTTATGTTTTCAATTTAGACTATGTTTACTAGGTCTATATGATGCCCTACTTCCCATCACCTCGCCATTTGCCAATGGCATTTTATCGAAACGAAATACAACCGTCCTGCTTTTGACTCTTTTCTTACGGGATATTACTTTCGTGTGTTCAACATAATAATGAACTAATGCATCACAAAAGCAACAAATTACAACGTGTAAGAACAACATCCTGATTCTTCACGAGGAAACAAAATATATAAACTGCTTCTCGTTGAGACACCAGGGCCCAAATTCATGAAACCATGCTAGCGCTAGTTGGCTGCTAACTCTTTGTCTACCTGTCAAAATTTGACAGGTAGACAAAGAGTTAGCAGCCAACTAGAGTTAGCAGGGTTTCATGAATTTGGGCCCTGACTGATAATTTACCGGTTTTGCTTTCCTTAGTTGCTATGCTAATATCATATTTTTCATACTTTATTTTGATTTTCTTTTATGAAAGCTATTCAGATGAAACTGATACATATAAGAGCTACACTGCAAATGTTTGTGTTTTCGTAATCACTGAGGCACTAAATCCTGCACACGCGAAAACACTTTAAGTATTTCGATCTCAGGAAGTACTAGAAATATTTGAACGCTATCAGAATTCTTAAACAATCTAAACATGATAGTCTTTACAACCTCAGCAGGACTTCAGCTAGTGGGAATTCTCGCATTATTTTCATTCTTACTTAAATTCCCAAGATACAATATCAGTCTAAATGTGAGCCTTGTATTTGTTAATTGTTCCTTAACACTTAACTGCATAAGGGGGTGGGGTACCATGGTACCCGACATTTGTTTTTTCGGTTCTCGATTTTAACGTCGCAATATTTCGAGCTCTCGAAAAAACCTGATTTGCCAATAAAACCGTCCGGAGTAACATTTTCCCAATTTTATTTCCACAATGTCAATGTATTTATGATCTCCTAATTTGAGCCAAATTTTAATGGAAAATTCCTTCAGAAAGTGGGTTTTGTCAAATTTTGGCAAAAATCGAGATGTCGCGAAACGAAAATCGGTTATTTGGCCGCCATTGTGAAACGGGGCGTATATTGTTTTCCTGAAATATGGTTGTGAGTAGTGTACCAATATATGGTGTAATGATAATTAAAAATTTCGGGCAGGAAAATGTTTTTTGTAATTTGGCATTAAATCAAAACTACTCTGTGTCAGCTTTAAAAAAAATATCTTTCACAATCTAAATCCAAATCCATTCCAGCCTCACTCCCGTCCTGGTCTGCGTCATCTGAACTCATGTGCTGTGAACATTCCTTTCCGTCGTCCTGACTCTTTCACAGAGATCCTTCTACTCTTATACTCCATCACTTTGGAACTACTTACCTGAAACCATTATTCAGTCCGCAACCCTTCAATCCTTCAAATTGGCTGTTCAGAACCATCTTCTTTAGTGTGTGGTGTGTGGGTGGGGGGTGTTGGGGTGTGTGTGTGCGTGTGTGTGTTTTGTCTTGGCATGTTTCATTTTTTTTTTATAGGGCATCCCTTCAATTTATTGTTCATCAATATTGGGTTTTGCCTGGTGCTTTCACCAAATGATAGATGTATATAAGGAATTTATGAGTCACTCCGTATACAACAAAATGGTACAGATTTCACACTCTTACTTCATCTTGTACCATAATGAAAGTAAACACCATAGATATAAGCCACCTGATATTACAACAACTCCAGGTGATGCATAATAAACATGCTCAATTTCAATTGGTTTACTGTGTGGTATAATGAGACACGAATGAGACACAAGAAACTTCAATATTATTCATTTTAACACTTTAAGTTGTTATGTGACAGTTATGGACTGCAAGACAGATAAATGATGTGAAATGTTGATGCTAATCATTTCTATATTTGTACTCGATGAAAATTATATATAAAAGAGTAAGAGATATATAATTTTTTTAAAGGTTCAGCTTAAGTTTCTATCTAAAAGACCCAAAACAAAGGTGGTTTTAACGACTCCTCTGTTTTCCTTTCTTCCAACATTTATCACCGGAACCTGAACACACAGATAATTTGCTACAACACGTCGTTCATGATACCACATCTACACACTGTTTAGTTTATGATTAGAATTGGATAGATTGTATTGAGAAAACTTTACATTTTTTGGACGATTCAAATGGACAACCGGAGATTTTAAACCATATAATCTATTTTGGTTAACAATTTTTTCTAACATAGAATTATTATACATTGCCCTGACCTTCATCGAAACAAACAAACAAACAAAGAGCTTACTTAAAACTAGTGAAAACGATTAATTTTCAGAACTCAAATCTCTTTGTCTGTCTTGTTTGTTTGTTTCTATATCATTTCTCTGTCGGTTTGGGTTCAATGTCATTGTCATTAATTTGATATAATTTTATTTGACATGTTAGAATAATTTCATATTGTAATTTTTTGTAATCAAGGTCATTTTCTCCGTCATAATTACACAGACAAGATATTTGATTAACCTTGATGTCTGGGGCTTTCAGAACTTTCGTAAAAGAAATTATCAAATTCATTTCATTCGTCATATATGTTTTATTATACTTCTTACTATCCCATAACGAATTTGCAGACGTATAAGCAAATTAATAGGTTATGAAATTATTGAAGCAATACAACAATCTTGAGAAAATAGTTCGCCTGTGAAACTAGCTTTAACAAGGATATTTTGACTCAATTAAAATGTTCGTTTTGATTGACACCAAATTAATTTCATCGTTTTCAGAACTGAGTAATTATTTTAACCTAAACATAACTTTTTGGGAGTTTGTGGATTGGCGATTATTTCTTAGATTTTGGGCTTCAGGGGTTTTGATCAAAAAGGGGAATAGAGGCGATACCTCCTCACCCCTCTCCTGATTACGGCGACTTTTCCTCACCCATCCCCTGGTTAGGGGGTCTAGATTGTCTTTTTTAAAGTTCAACAGTTCAAAAAAGGCACTCAAATATCAGAACCTAGATTCAATAAATTTGTTCAAATAGAGCACATTACACGATATGTGTTGAGAGAGCTTACTTCACAGATTATAAAGAAATCGATAGACTTCCACCTTCCTACCGCTACTCTCTTGAGAAATGGAATAAGTCAAAATAAATTGAACGTGTCAATTGAAAAATTGAATAATTGAAATGAGTTGTAAAATATGTCTTCACCTAAAACGTTCTCTGCTCGATGACCTGGAATGACTTCAATTTGTTCCAAT
>JXSR01S024147.1:113119-127158 GCA_000969725.1 Ophiothrix spiculata | reverse complement strand
TGGATATTGGATCATGTATTTTTCTATATATAGAAATAGCGAAAGCGTCAGGAAAGGTTTTATAAAAGAAATATTAGTTCTTTAGATCTTTTCACAAGACCAGTTTTTGTTGTTCAAGAGGTCTCGAACTTGTTTCCTTCCATTTCTGTTCCATGTGCCCACAGATTCTTAAGGACACCCCTTATTGTCAATTGAAGTGTCAATGATCGGATTCAATGTTTTGATGCAAAAGTAGGATATCGTATGGTTTGTAAGGGAACAACATACGTGTATCCTCTTTTGAAGAAGGTGTACTATGTTAAGAAACTCTGATCTCATTCTTAAGTATGAATGCGGACAGTCACGGCTACATGTAGTATCTCAACCGTAGAAGACACGCTTGTTCGTAAGTGAGCGTGTTTGTGCATAATATTTTTGGAGTGTTAAATGATATGTAAAGACGAAACAAACTTTCCTGTTTAACTCTTATTACCAAAACTTTAATATTAGCATTTTAGATTTTTAGTTGTCTACAAAATTTCACTAAGAAATGGATTATTTATTAAAATAGTCAACATTGTGCTTGTTTTGTATATAGGTGTATTAAAAAAAACACGTTGATTGCACAAAATGAACGACCATTCATTTTCAAGATTAATCGAAGCATAAGTCAATAAACAAACATAATAATAAATTTTGATTGATGATGACATTTGTGTTGTTCAGTAACTTCAAGTATTCTTAAATCCGCCAGTTTTTGTCATAATAAGGTTCCTTTGGGGTATAACTTTCTTTACATTATGTAAAATTGAAGAGGGACGGGAGTTAAGGTGATTGGTGAGTGTATACTGTATGTTACTTATTGTAATCAAGATAAATTTCCATACCAGTCATCTTTCAGAATGATCTTTTGATTCACCGGTAACGTCTCCTGGGTAACCAGTAATCAAAATCCGTGATTACATACGTACATCTTAATAACCAAGCAACATGTAGTGTTCTTTTGTGCGTGTTCCTTTTAAGGACATTAAAGCTTATTTATAACATATTTTGAAATACTTTTTTTTTTCGTTCACAAGTGTACATTCGTGGTTTAAAGATACACATAAACAACTTTTAATCATAAGATTCATTATTTCTAATCCGGTGAGCGGTGAGTGTAATGTCCTTAACCAAATTGAAATGTTTTATATTTGGCAACAAGGTGATGTCTCAGTAAAACACTGGAAATGTAGTTCTTTACCAGAAATGGTATGAAAACAGTCTTCCTAGTTTAAAATCTTGCACATTTTTGCTTCTACGCCTTAAATTGTAAAATGATTTAATGTTGGTTGAACTGTTTCTCTTCAAATATATTAAACTGTCTTAATCGTTTAACTAGTAGGCCTATATCCATCTTGGGTACAAATTCAGGATTTTAAAAAATTGGACATAATCACACAACCATTTCAGAAAAAAAAATCAGGATTTGAATATTAATACTATTTCAATTTCTGTAGGGAACGTTTTTAAAAAAATTGTAATTGGAAATTTGACTTGTACCTTAATGTCATACTACATTTCCATATGTTTCAATATTAATCTTTTAGTAATATTGACTAATATTCATCCCTCTTGTATAACGTTTTTATAGTAATTTCATCATCTTACATGCTTATTATTCTAATTTTACCACTTGATCGAATACTGAATCATCCTAAGGGTTATAAAGATGATTAAGATTCTCTCATTTGTATATTTAAGAACTTTTATTCATCAACTTGCTTATAGTTGTAGTAGATATATTAGTTGTAATCAAGTATTTCTCGTCATTTTTCAATCCAATTTCAGGTCATATATCCCAGCCTTAAACCATTGAACAAAAATACATGCATTCCAATGCTCAAGGCAAAGTTACTTCATGGTAGATGGGGAAGGCAGCATTTTTATTTTGATAACACAGCTAGTCATAACAACTGATGTTGTTCTATCCCCCCTTGTTGGCCAACAGATCAGAGCTAAAATCCCCAAACACGTGAACATGAATTTCATGCACTTTATTGTTATGTTTGTGTATTCAACATGTGTGGTTGTTTTGAGATTAGGTATCATTTTTTTCATTCATACACAATCTAGCAGTTCGACTTACCCTTGTTTAAAAATCATCTTTCAAAAATGCATGACATATATTTCTGTAATGTTATAACCATCTTATATTCCATATATGGAACATTTCAGGCACCAAATTAACAATCAAATGGTAACCATAGACCCTGCTTGGAATGTCCAGCAGATAAAAATAGAAAATAATGAGTCAGATGACACTCGGGTGTCATGCATGACACTTATTGGTCAGCTTAAGGTGGCTCAGTGACAACAATCGATACCTGCATGTATTAATGTCCTTTTGTTTATCTTTGCATGGGTGATGTCAAGCTTGTCAAAAATAATGAGTTCACCGTTGTGCAGTTTTATTAAAATACTCTAAGGGATTGCAGAACAAGTACAGCGCGTCGATTTCATGACGTTCAAACGGTATTACGTAAATGTGCGTTTAGTGTAGTTGAACAGCGGAGAAATATTGAAAGCAATTACAGAAACACCGTCGTCATTTGGTCGTCGTTGTGATATCAAGCATATCATATTATTAAGAGTGTAGTTTACACAGACGCAAATTTACCATAAACCCAACCTAAACGTTTGGTGGTTATCAACCCTTGCTCAGGATAAGCTCAGAATATTGCCTGTTTGCAGTATTTTAAAAGCACTCATTTATACGTTGGATAATTTACCCCAAATTTCTAAATAAGCTGAAGCAACATAATTTTACGGATTTAAAATGAGAATAAAACCAAAACCATTAGGTGTGCAAACGGTTGAACAAACACATTTTAAGTCGTAACAACAGATTGACCATAAACATAAACATGGTAACAATGAATCAGTTTAAGTATGAAGCAATCCGTGTTTAATCTAAGATTATTTTTAAGATTATTGGGCTAATCAATTTGAAATTGTATAATGAGTTTAATATGGTACATTGTTATATCCAGTTTGAAGATTCTGCAAAATAATAAAACCAATGTGTTACAAAATGTCTTTTAATTTCCCCGTTGGTTCAGAAACACTTCCGCAATGACCACAGGAGAATATTAATCTTCATTAAGCACTTTCAAAAATTGGAAGAATGATCAAAAACATGTTATATTTTCTGCTTAGGCTGTGTTTACTAAGTCTATTAATTCCATGGTCTATGTGATCATGTTGTTGGCCTACTTCTCTTCACCTCGCCATTAGTCCAATGGCATTTATCGACACCAAATACAACATCCTACTTTTATTTTCACTCTTTTCTTACGGGATATTGCTTTCGTGTGTTCAACATAATAATGAACTAATGCATCACAAATTACAATTTGTAGAAACATCATCCGGATTCTTCACGAGCAAACAAAATATATAAAGTCCTTATCGTGAAAACCCTGGACTAAGATGTCGGCGCAGTTTGCCTTTTTTTAGTTTTATCTAATTGATTTGTTAATATCATAATTATTCTTCAACCTTTATTTTAACTATCCCGGGAATTATCCTTTATGAAAGTCGTTTAGTTGGAAGTGATACACATAAGAGCTATACTGCAAATCGTTTCGTGTACCCGTAATAAGAAAGACACTTAACCATCCTCACGCGAAAAAATACCAGTCTTTTGATCCCCCAAACTGAAAATATTCATATGCTTACAGAAATACTAAACAACCTTTATATCATACTCTTCAACAAAAGATTATCATGTTTACTTTGAACGTATATAGTCATCTCATTATTTTCTTCTCCTTCATACATTAACTTTCCTTGGCGTCTTTAGTTAATTTTATCCCAAGAAGTTCCCAGGATATAATATCACTATGTAAGCTTGTATGTGTTATTAGTTCCTTAATATAGAGATGGTCAATGTATTTTCACACTACAGCTGAGCGAAACGCCTTTTTCAGTCCAGTGTATTTTTGGCCCTTCAAAAAAAATGTATATATTTTTTAATATTTCCAAACTATATAGTAAAAATATGAAATCCTGAAAATTTCACGATTATTGGAAAAACAGAAGTTATTAAAAAAAAATATTGAAAATCTCATAGCTTCAAGTTTTAACAAATACACAATCAGTGGCGACACAAATATTCAATGAGATTTACGCCCGGGAAGTTATAACACAGTATGGGAATGTTCACTCTGTCAATAAAAAGGATTACCACTCATCTGCATTGATCTTGCCTAATGTTACTTGTTGTTATTGATTGGTACATTTTCGTATTGGGCTTCAATTTCTAAGCGAAGAGAATTTTGCAGTTTAACAACACAGGTTACTGCTTGGCGAAATCTCACGGCAATTCAAAAGCGTGGACAAATTAATTTCGAACAGAACTCGGTTTATTTTCGAAGTTTTTTAGAGTATAACAAACACAATGTCATTAAATTGGATGCTATTTTAAAGAAGGCTTACTACAGATTTTAAATATTGAAAAATAAATTATTCAAATACCTTAAAAGAATTGGAAAATTGATTTTTTCTGTCTAAAAAAAGGAAATAATTTCCAAATTAGAGACTTCGCATATCAGAATGACCGTATTTTGAAGACAAATCTAAAAAAGTAAACTTGAAATCATATAGATAAAGCACTATCTAGGAAAGCCGAATATTTTATTGAAATTCACAAGATTTCAGTATAGGAAAATACGTATAAACATTTTTCGCAAACATGGTATAGTCTAATAGGGGGTAGTTGACTGAATTGTGTGTTTTGATTTGTGTTTGTATCATAAAAAGGATTACCTTCAGGCTCAGACGATGATTGAATTGATTTATTAATAAAGCGTGAACTATAAACAAAGTAATATACGTAGTATTTATTATATTTGTAAAATACATTTACCTTAAGTTTACCATTATGAACATGGGTATATTTTTTTTATCCCTATTGCACAAATGGAACGGTCCCTTTCAGCATGTTGAGCATGCGCATATGACATTTTTATGGACTTAGTTTTGTTCTTGGAAAAAAAAATGAAAATGGCCCTATTTCAAAAACTATTTGCTTTTTTTCAAATTTTCTTTCAGAATCGTGTTCAGAGTGTAATTATCTTCATTTTAATGTATTATTTGTCACAAGGTGTTGTATATATCTATTAAGCCGTGTGTCGCCATCAATCACCCAATAAGTGCTAAATGTGACTTCTGCTGTTTTTGACCCCAAATTATCAAAATATCCTGACTAATTGATTTTTTTGTTTCTTGATGTTGAGGTAGAACACCGGCTGTACAAAACATATCAAGGAAAATAAAGGTGTTTCACATTTGTTTTGCCACTTAAAATTGCCCTCGGAAATTCGATTTTTACCGTTGGCGTGTTGACCATCTCTACTTAATATAAGAGACCAAAATAACGTCCATGCCAAGTTTCAAAGTTACAACCTTATACATATTATGTGCTAAGCAGGGGAAAATGTTAAGTAACGCAATGTTCAATGAATTTGGAGTAGGATTTCATCGTTTCTGACTTCGGCAACAATTAACAAATCATAACTTGAAATCATTCTAGATCTAAAAATAGCTGCTTATAGATAGGTTAAGAAGATTGTCACTGTATATAGTTGCTTCATGTATATAGTTGCTTTATGTTTCTAGTAAGAACATTGTGTTTTGAATGTTTAGAATACGATCCCAATCCCCAACTCTGACAAACTGAGGCATTAGATAATAGACTTTCGTTTTAATAACACCTTTGCACGTATTTGGTGCCTAAATGTGCGTTGTTGTACTATGCATATACATATACCGGTGTATGCGATCACCTTTTATATACTATCAAAAGTAATTGTAAATTAAAAAATTCAAATCCTTTCTTTTCTTTCAAAATTCGTTAAACTCATGTCCTGATAAACGTTAAAAGCAATCCATAATAGATTTTTCCTTAACCAGTTAAAACAGCTTAAACAGAAAACATTACGAAACAACGGTTTGCCTTTAACGAATGACGTCTTGCGTTAGCAAAAATCATCACTATTTCATTCACGGAGTTTCTGAGTCACTCCGTATACAACAAAATTGTATAGATTGCACACTCTCACTTCATCTTGTACCGTAATGAAAGTAAACACCATAGATCTAAGCCACCTGATATTACAAAAACTCCAGGTGATGCATAATAAACATGCTCAATTTCACTTGGTATACTGTGTGGTACATAATGAGACACAAATGAGACACAAAAAAAACTTCATTATTATTCATTTTAATATCTGAAGTTGTTAAACACTGCAAGACATACAGAAAGTGTGACATATTGATGTTAATAAATTCTATGCAAACGCTTCCTTTTAAAATTCGACGTTCTTCTGAAGAGAAAGCTGTTTGTAGTGAAGAAATTATTCCAAGATTTAGACAGTAGAAGTGAAAGTAATTTTAATTAGGGGCGAGTCAAGCACACAAGTTTCGATTCAGAATTACATAAACAAAGAGGAGCAGTTTAGCAGTTTGATTTGCTTTGTTTTTTTCTCCAGCATTTGGCGGGCTCTCTTTTGCTGTTTAAGGAACTTACGTTGTTTGAATGATTGTAGTTTATATTATTAAAATTAACATTCAATCATATCATGATATACGGTATGTATAGCTAAGTTCTTATCTATTTAGTTTGAACTTCTCCTAACTCAGCACAGAATAACTGTATCATACCTTGTCCTAAAAATAAAAGAATGTCTAAATTGAGTGAAATCATTTATTTTCAAATAGCCTAGTACTAGTACAAGGCTTTAAAGTCTTTTTCTTTTGATAAGCATCAGTATTGGTCTTTGTTCACATATCTCGTTGCTAGCTGGGTCTGTTTAATTTCATTGTCATTAATTTATATTTCATCTGAAATGTTGAATAATTATAATTCTTTGAAATCAAGCTCAAGGTCTCTGTCATATTTTGACAGAAAGGGTATTTCTCCACCCATTTCCAAAATTTTGGTTAAGGGAATGTTTCTGATAAATAGTATGGGATGAATAATCAAAGATGGTTTATTTTCTTGAGATATAACTTGTTGTACTGCCGTAACCATCTAAGAATCAATCGATATGGTTACGTCAGCAACTTTTTAGTAAGAATTTATATGAAGACATTAATACAAGAATAACATAAACTGATAATTTGTTAATGAAAGATTAATGCCCCAGACGTCTGGTTATTTGAAAAGTTAATTTTGGTTGACAAAAAATATTTCACAAGTTTTGAAAAACTAAAAATGTTGGTTTTTAACCCGAAACTTAAAATTTGCTTGTTATATCTTACTTAGGTTAGGTTAAAGGCCTATATACTTCGTCATTTTTGTAGTCATTTTTATTCAGAATGTTATCATTGGTGTAAATTTTTTACAATAAAGTAAACTGTTAATTCTGAATGTTTACATTATGCAGAATATATTAAATGGAGACCTATTTTTCACCCCATTGCACATTTTCAAGTGCTTACTGATGGGTAGTATAATGTTTGATATTGATTCTACGGCTTAGATCTATTCATGGTAAGTAGCTAGCTAATCTCTTCTTGCAATGATGGTTATGGTTTACACAATGGTGAAATTGCACATGGAAAATGTTAATTCAGAATGAAAGTTTACACCATTCTTAAAAACCTATCACGATGAGAAAACATCTGAATGAAAATGTCTACAAACAACAAAAATTACGAACTTTATCTAGCCTATTACACATCAGTAAAATACGATGATGGCCAAATCGGAAAGTCAACAAGAATGAGCTCTTGCATAAATGTGACAAAATTATGTCAAAAACACATAGGAAATTAGCATTGATTTAAGATATAACTTTCTTGCAAGTAATCCACTTTATAAAAAGAATTAATGTCATATGGATTGAATTCGTTCTTTGATAGATCAATTTTGTTTATTTGATGAAATTTATTGTAGCACTCTTCTGGTTCTAGCTAATGGATAATGTAGCATTTATACATTGCTTGTGTTATGCATTGATGCTACAAATGTTGTTAAAAGTAAACCTAGACTTAATAAATTGTTGAAATAGAGCACATTACACGATATGTGTTGAGAGAGCTTTCTTCACAGATTATAAAGAAATCGATAAAACATCCACCTTCCTACCGCTACTCTCTTGAGAAATGGAATAAGTCAAACTAAATTGAACGTGTCATTTGAAAAATTGAATAATTGAAATGAGTTGTAAAATATGTCTTCACCTAAAACGTTCTCTGCTCGATGACCTGGAATGACTTCAATTTGTTCCAATTATCCATGTTTGGTCCTTGTTTATAATACTGATGTAGAAAGTAAAATATCACTTACATGTGGATATTGGATCATGTATTTTTCTATATATAGAAATAGCGAAAGCGTCAGGAAAGGTTTTATAAAAGAAATATTAGTTCTTTAGATCTTTTCACGAGACTAGTTTTTGTTGTTCAAGAGGTCGTGAACTTGTTCCCTTCCATTTCTGTTCCATGTGCCTTATTGTCAATTGAAATGTCAATGATCGGAATCAATGATTCTGTTTTGATGTAAGATTCAGATATTGTGGTTTGCGAGAAAACAACTTATGTACATTTATCTTCATGTAAAGAAACGTACCACGGGAAGAAACCCTGAACTCATTCTTAAGTATGAATGCGGACAGTCACTAGCCTAGGTCTAACCGCTAGTATGTCGACTTTTAGAAGACAAGCTTGTTCGTGAGCGTGTCTCTACATAATATTTTGGAATGTTAACTGATAACATATATAGACCGGAAAGAACCTTTCCTGTTTTATTTGTATTTTCAAAATTTTACTTTAGCATTTTAGATTTTCAGTTGTCTTCAAAATTTCACTACAAATCAAAATAAAAATATTTTTCAGGTTTATGAAAGTAGTCAACATTTTACTTGTATCATACATTAACATGTTTTGTATGTGAATTCAAAAACGTTGATTTATGTACAAAATGAACGACCATTCATTTTCAAGATTAATCGAAGCATAAGTCAATAAACAAACATAATAAATCTAATTTTGATTGATGACTACATTTGTGTTGTTCAGTAACTTCAAGTATTCTTAAATCCGCCAGTTTTTGTCATAGTAAGCTACCTTTGAGGTATGACTTTCTTTACATTTTGTAAAATTGAAGAAGTACGTGAGTTTAGTGTATACTGTATGTTACTTATTGTAATCAAGATAAATTTCCATACCAGTCATCTTACAGAATAATCTTTTGATTCACCGGTAACGTCTCCTGGGTAACCAGTAATCAAAATCTTTGATTACATGCGTACATCTTAATAACCAAGAAACATGTAGTGTTCTTTTGTGCGTGTACCTTTTAATGACAATAAAGCTTATTTATGACATATTTTGACATACTTTTTTTTTCGTTCACAAGTGTACATCCGTGGTTTAAAGATACACAAAAACAGCGGTAACGGTTCCCAACTTTTAATCATAAGGTTCATTATTTCTGATCCGTTAACTTGGGGGTGAATGTAATGTCCTTAATCACGGCATTACTTCTCATATGTACCTAGTGTCCAAATTGAAATTTTCAAATTTGGCAACAAGGTGATGTCTCAGTAAAACTCTGGAAATGTAGTTCTTTACCAAAAATAGTATGTTCCTAGTTCCTAGTTTAAAATCAAAAATCAAATCAAAAACAAATTCTTGCTTCTACGCCTTAAATTGTAAAATGGTTTAATGTTGATTGAACTGTTTCTCTTCAAATATATGAAACTGTCTTAATCGTTCATCTAGTATATCCATCTAAGATACAAATTTAGTTTTTTTTTAAATTTGACACAATCACACCACCATTACGGGGAAAAAAATCAGGATTTGAACAGTACTATTCCAATTTTAGCCAGTTCTTAAGGGAACGTGTTTACATTTGCTTGGTTTTAATACATTTTCAAGCTTTATAAGAACATTTTCATATGTTTTTTTATTTGTAATTGGAATTTTGACTTGTCCCTTAATGCAATACTACATTTCCATATGTTTCAATATTAATCTTTTAATATTCATCCCTCTTGTATAACGTTTTTATAGTAATTTCATCATCTTAAATGCTTATTATTCTGAATTTACCACTTAATCGAATACTGAATCATCCTAAGGGTTATAAAGATGATTTAGATTCTCTCATCATTTTGTATATCTAAGAACTTTTATTCATCAACTTGATTATAGTTTAGAAGATATATTAGTTTTAATCAAGTATTTCTCGTCATTTTTCAATCCAATTTCAGGTCACATATCCCAGCCTTAAACCACTGAACAAAAATACGTGCATTCCAATGCTCAAGGCAAAGTTACTTCATGGTAGATGAGGAAGGCAGTATTTCTATTTTGATAACACAGCTAGTCATAACAAGTGATGTTGTTCTATCCCCCCATGTTGGCCAACAGATCAGGGCTAAAATCCCCAAACACGTGAACTTGAATTTCATGCACTTTATTGTTATGCTATAATCGTTATTTGATTTCAGCAAGTGTCAAATTCTGGTAATGTTTGTGTATTCAACATGTGTGTTTGTTTTGAGATTAAGTATCATTTTTTTCATTCATATACAATTTAGCAGTTCGACTTGCCCTTGTTTAATAATCATCTTTCAAAAATGCATGACAAATCTTTTTGTAATGTTATGACCATCGTATACAAAAGATGACATCAGAACCTTCCCATTATGCCTTGCTTCCATGGGGATATTTTGTACAGGTTGTCATGAATAGCTTAAGTGTTTTCATATTTGTTTTATCACTAAAGCTATTCATAACAACCTGTACAAAATATCCCATTGGAAGCAATGCATGATGGGAAGGGCTCCGATATCTTCTATTATCGTATACCGTATTCCATTTGTGTGGAACAATTCAAGTAACTATCAAATGGTAACCATAGACCTTGCTGGGAATGTCCAGCAGATAAAAATAGAAAATAATGAGTCAAATGACTCCCGGGTGTCATGGCACTTATTGGTCAGCTTAAGGTGGCTCAGTGACAACAATCGAAACCTGCATGCATTAATGCCCTTTTGTTTATCTTTGCATGGGTGATTTAAAGCTTGTCAAGAATATGAGTGAACAAGTACAGCGCGTCGATTTCATGACGTTCAAACGGTATTACGTAAATGAGCGTTTAGTGTAGTTGAACAGCGAAGAAATATTTAAAGCAATTACAGAAACACCGTCGTCATTTGGTCGTCGTTGTGATATCAAGCATATCATATCATTAAGAGTGTAGTTTACACAGACGCAAATTTACCATAAACACAAACTTAAACGTTTGGAGGTTATTAACCCTTGCTCAGGATAAGCTCAGAATATTGAATGTTTGATGTATTTTAAAAGCACTCATTTATACTTTGGATAATTCACCCTAAATTTCTGAATAAGCTGAAGCAACATAATTCAACGGATTTAAAATGATAAGAGGTGTGCAAACGGTTGAACAAACACATTTTAAGTCGTAACAACAGAATGACTATGTTAAAACATAACCATGGTAACAATGAATCAGTTTTAAGTATGAAGCAATCCGTATTTAATCTAAGATTATTTTTAGGAATTTGGGCTAATCAATTTGAGATTTTATAACGAAATTTATATGTTACATTTAATACGTATCGTTATATCCAGTTTGAAGATTCTGCAAAATAATAAACCAATTTGTTACCAAATGTCTTTTAATTTCCCCGTTGGTTCAGAAACACTTCTGCAATAACCACAGGAGAACATTAATCCGCATTAAGTGCTTTCAAAGAATTGGAAGAATGATCACAAACATTAATGTTTTCTGCTTAGACTGTATTTACCAAGTCTATGTGATCATGTTGTTGCCCTACTTCCCATCACCTCGCCATTATTCCTATGGCATTTATTGACACCAAATACAACATCCTACATTTATTTTCACTCCTTTCGTACAGGATATTACTTTCGTGTGTCCAACATTATAATGATCTAATGCATCACAAAAGCAACAAATTGCAATTTGTAGGAACAACATCCGGATCTTCACGAGCAAACAAAATATATAAAGTGCTTATCGTGAAAACCCTAGACTAAGATATCGGCGCAGTATGCCGTCTTTTTAGTTTTATCTAATAAATTTGTTGATATCATAATTATTCTTCAACCTTTATTTTAATTACCCCGGGAATTATCCTTTATGAAAGTCGTTTTAGTAGGAAGTGATACACATAAGAGCTGTATAGTTTCGTATACCCGTAATAAGAAAGCTAAACTAAACCATCTACACGCGAAAAATACCAGTCTTTTGATCCCCAAACTGAAAATATTCATATGCTTACAGAAATACTTAAAACAACCTATATCATACTCTTCAACAAAAGACTATCATATTTACTTTGAACGTATAGTCATCTCATTATTGTCTTCTCCTACATACATTAACTTTCCTTGGCGTCTTTAGTTACATTTATCCCAAGAAGTTCCCAGGATAGAATATCACAATTATGTGTAAAATTAGTTCCTTTAATATAAGAGACCAAAATAACTTCCATGCCAATTTTCAAAGTTACAACCTTATACATAATATATGCTAAGCAGAGGAAAATGTTTTCTGAAATGTAACGTAATGTTCAATGAATTTGAAGTAGGATTTCATTGATATTGACTTTGGCGACAATTAACAAATCAGATCATGAAATCAGTCTAGATCTAAAAATAGCTACTTATAGATAGGTTAAGAAGATAATTTGTCACTGTTTCTAGTAAGAACATTGTGTATTGAATGTTTGGATATTACGATCACAATCCCCAACTCTGACAAACTGAGGCATTAGACAAAAGACTTTCGTTTTAATAATTTTTTTGCACGTATTTCGTACCTAAATGTGCGTTTTTGTAATATGCATACATATAACGGCTGTATAACATATAATATTCTGTGCGATCACCTATTATGAATTATTTAAAGTAATTGTAATTTTTACAATTCCTTTATTTTCTTTCAAAAATCGTTTAATTCATGTCCTGATAAAGGTTAACAGCAATCCATAATAGATTTGTCCTTAACAGAAAACATTACGAAACAATGGTTTGCCTTTAACGAATGACGTCTTGCGTTAGCAAAAATCATCACTATTTCATTCACGGAGTTTCTCAGTCAGTCCGTATACAACAAAATGGTACAGATTTCACACTCTCACTTCATCTTGTACCGTAATGAAAGTAAACACCATAGATCTAAGCCACCTGATATTACAAAAACTCCAGGTGATGCATAATAAACATGCTCAATTTCACTTGGTATACTGTGTGGTATAATGAGACACAAATGAGGCACAAGAAACTTCATTATTATTCATTTTAATATCAGAAGTTGTTAAACACTGCAAGACATACAGAAAGTGTGACATGTTGATGTTAATGAATTCTATACAAATGCTTCCTTAAAATTCGATGTTCTTCCGAAGAGAAAGCTGTTTGTATAGTAAAGAAATTATTGCAAGATTTAGACAGGAGAAGTCAAAGTAATTTTAATTAGGGGCGAGTCAAGCACACAAGTTTCGATTCAGAATTACCAAAACAAAGAGGAGCAGTTTGGTTTGGTTTGCTTTTTTCTCCAACTGGGCTCTCTTTTGATGTTTAAGGAACTTATGTACGTAGTGTATTGGAATGATTGTAGTTTATGCAATCATTATACGGTATAGCTAAGTTCTGATCTATTTAGCTATGAACTTCTCCGAACTCAGCACAGAATAACTGTATCATACCTTGTCCTAAAAATAAAAGAATCTCTAAATTGAGTGAAATCATTTATTTTCAAATACAGTACCAGTACTAGGCTTATACAAGTCTTTTTCCTTGATAAGCATCAGTCTTGTGCTTTGTTTACAGATATCGTTGAAAGCTAGGTTTGTTTAATTTCATTGTCATTTATTTAACATTATATCATCTGAAATGTTGAATAATTATACTTCTTTGTAATCAAGGTCAAGGTCTCCGTCAAAATTTGACAGAAAGGGTATTTAATTAAACCAGACATCTGGGGCATTAACCTTTCATTAACAAAT